>JAQBSW010008353.1:0-34774 GCA_029291075.1 Eudiplozoon nipponicum | reverse complement strand
GTGACTAAAGGGCATCTACACACCCACATTAATTGTTCTCAGAAAATTCCTTTATTTTTTCTTCTTTCTAACATCGCACGGAACATACTTGCAGCCAGGGCCTTTAAAATTTTGTTATTTTTAGAACATTGTTTTTTAGTTTAAATTGTTCACTTAATAATTTTTAATTAATAATAATAATGGGCCGGGTTTTAAAACGATTTATGCATTTAAAGCGATATAGTGAATTATGTTTTTTGCCAAACTATTATGGTGAACCGCAGAAATTGAATGATAACATCAGAATATAATATAATCTTAACACTGATTATGCCTTTCATTTGTAAGGGACACCTGTGAAAATAATAGGGAAATATTATATCGTTCCGAAAGTTACTGGGCCAACATGGATGTATGTATGTATGCATGCGTGTATGCATGTGCATGTAAAACGGCATCTATTAGGGCCATTTTCTATTCCTAAGTGTAAAGAGCTAACTTTCAGATTCGTATAAGGTGCTGCGCATGCACACCGGCGCTTAAGTGGCGAAAGAAATTATTTCACGTCTCTAACTCAAATCTCTGAATGTTCTGTAACGACACAAATCAATCGGTGACATATTGCGTAAATAAAATTCAAATCTATTTACGTTGCACCAATGAGAAAAAAGCAAATTGCCGTTTAACCACGTTAAACGACGTTTAACCAATAGTATGCAAGCACACATTGCATGCTATTTAAGCACGGTAATTTACCATGCAAGTCAGTTGTGGCATTTGCATTCTACCTGCTTCGCGTATTTGCTCGATCGGCTGTCAGCGCATATTGCACTTTACCGGTTGTCAATCCCTACTCGTCTTGATGCGAGATACCAGAGAGACGAGCCAATTGAGTGCAGGACCTGCATGACACCATACACAACGCGATCACAGCTCAACCACGGGAGCCACAGCTCAACCAGAGTCCACCCAAGGCTCTAGGACATCTTCACTTCGGAAGACTTCAAGTGAACGTATTACCTGGCCCTCTTAAGGGCCCCCATATCAGTAACTAATCTCTATTCAGAGCACCTTAACCGAGTTTGTAACGTCGTACGGCATTTACTTGAAGCCGGGGCGTTTACAAAATTGGCGACCGCGCCAGGATAGTGATTATTGTTCTGATTTTTTTGGTATAAATAAAATTGACTTCCTTTTTCATTTATTTGGGATAAATCGTGGTCATCTGTTGAATTTTTTGGGTATATATATATATATATATTCGTGGTGTGTATTGGAGGATATAATAATAGATTGACATTTGTGTTTTCTTTGCTGTGATTGTGCAAATCTATTTGGGATAAATCGATTAACATTCGCTTTTTCTTTACACCCTGATCCTGGCTTTTCTAAAATTTTGTTGGGTATATATTCGTGAATTTGTGGTGTGGCTCAAGGCCGAGGCCTCTGTTCGTCTTCCCTAAAGGAAAATTTCAAATTTTGGAAGCAGTGTGTTATTCTTGCTGTTGAAAAAAATAATTCATTGGCACTAAAGGCCAACAGGGCCTCTGTTCGTCATCCCTACAGGACAATTTCAATTTTTTTGGAAGGAGTGACGCTGTTCTGTGTTGAAATAATAATACATTGTCATCAAAGGCCATCGGGGCCTCTGTTCGTTTTTTCCTTTTGTACTGGACAATATCAAGCAACTGTGGAAGCTGTTTGTGGGTAAGCGTTTCGTTATATATTTATACATTTATATATACATTTTCATATTGCTTATAAATTTATGCTTTTAAGATCCCGTAAGATTGTTAAAATGTCAGGTCCAATTTTAGATATTGATGTTCCTGTTTGGGATGGAGATAGTGAGCTATTCTTTATGCGCGTAGACTCCGCTTTCTCCCCGTTTCCTGATTATGACAGTCATCAAAAACTGTCAAAGGTTTTTGCTAAACTACCTTCTGAATTGCAGCGACGGATTTATACTAAGTTTGAGGCCATTAGGAAGCTACCTAATCCCATTTTGGGCCTACAAAACGAGGTAGAATCCTTGCTTGGACCCACTGAAACTGAGCGATTAAACAAATATGCGCAGTTAGATATGCCAAATCTTGGCCCCATAGAAATACTGAGGGAATTACGGAAACGTTGGTATAAAACCACATTTCTGACCATGAGGCTAAGGTTGTTTTCATGTAACAATCTTCCCCAAACATTGACACTCTATTGCCAGACAGCTCCCCAACACTCTCTCTATAGATGACTTATCTGAGAGATGTGAGTTAGAATATAGGGTTTTGGAACCCAAAGTGAATCCATCATCCTTTTCTTCACCCCCGCAAGATGATAGAATCTCCTCCTTAGAGAGAACAGTGGCGAACATGGCCAAACTTCTAGAAGGACTGGCCATTACCAAATCGGAGATAAATCATGTGAATGCTCGACCAAAATTCGTTTCCAAGTCAAATTATAATGGTAGGCGGCGATCGAGATCTCCGCAATCATTTAATAAATATGCCCCAAAGAACTGGTGTTATAACCACCAGAAGTTTTTTTATGCTTGCCAAGTTTGTCTTTGTCGTTCCGAAGAATTTCCGAATGAGTGCCAATTTCCACAGCTGACGGAAAGGACAACAGACCGCAGGTACAAGGGTGCATCAGCATCGGGAAACGTCTGGCGCAGGAAGTAGAAGACCGTACTTTCTGCACATCAACAGCATCAACGGCGCGACAGGGAAGAAGCCAACTACAATCCGACATCCCTGTCGACTCTTTTCGTCCACGACGAATTTTTCACATAGAGAACCAAACAGACAATGCCGGTCGCTATCACCAGCCTACTTGTTTGCATGACCCGGCCAAACAGCCAAACGAACTTCTGCACCTTCTTGATTTCAAAACTGGCGAAGAGTACATCGTAGACACAGGTGCGGCAGTCTCAGTTCTCAAAGGTGATTCAATGGCCGAGATGTCGCTAGGCGTTCTTCTCGCAACAGCTACAGGCGAGCCCATACCAACTTATGGCTGCCAATACCGCACACTCAACATAGGTCTACGACGTGAATTTTCCCACAACTTCATCATTGCCAAGGTCTCACATAATATAATAGGCCTTGATTTCCTTCTAAAATTTCGGCTCATTGTTGATCTTGCCAATCAAAAGATCATCGACCCTTCCACCGGACTTGAACAAAGCTTTTGGACACTTGCCTCCGAGCGTTTGGAGTTACAGGTCATTCAGCCAACCCCAGTGCATCATTCAGCAGAGATATCAGCAGCTCTTCGAAAATACAAATCGCTTTTTGATCTTAACAAATCCGATCTGCGAGTCTCCAACACGATGCATCATATCGTCACAGAAGGACAACCTATTGCACTAAAGAAGCGACCACCGGCTCCTGCTAAGCTGAAAGCTGCCCAAGAAGAATTCTCAAGGCTTTTGGAAGAGGGAATCATCAGACCATCGAAAAGTTCATGGGCGTCACCACTGCACTTAGTCTCAAAATCAAACGGATCGTACAGAGCCTGTGGAGACTACCGTAAGCTAAATTCAGTGACAAAATCTGATGCATATCCTATTCCAAATATCAACACGTTACTTGAAAAACTCAACGGCAGCAATTTCTTCTCAGTGATTGACCTCAGACAAGCGTACCATCACATACCGGTAGCACCAGAGGATATCGAGAAAACTGCAGTCATCACTCCATTTGGCCTTTTTGAATATCTTTACATGCCTTTTTGGACTTAAGTGTGCTACTCAGACATTTCAAAGATTCATAGACAACATACTTCGCGACGACTCTGCTTATTGTATGTCATATCTCGATGACATTATGGTATTCAGTCCAGATCTAGAATCTCATGCGAAACATCTACGAAATGTCCTTTCACGCTTATCCAACCACGGACTCAAGATCAACTGTGACAAGACGCAGATTGCAACTTCATCCGTCGACTTCTTAGGGCATCGTATCACGGCCCAAGGTATTCAACCGTTGCCGTCAAAGACGAATTCAATCAAGAATATCAAGTCACCAAGGACTTTGAGCGATTTGCAGAAAATCCTGGGAGTACTAAACTATTATCGCAAGTTTCTTCCAGGCCTTTCAAAACAACTTTATCCTTTGTGCAGGCACCTGCGGAACCGAAAAGGACTTAGCAAGAATTCCATCATTGCTTGGTCATCCGAAGACGAGGAATTACTTCGACTTGCCATCAACTCGTTAGCAAATGCCACAATGCTAACGCATCCAGATTTCGAAAAGCCATTTCTACTCACGACAGATGCTTCTGAATTCGCTATTGGAGCCACTTTGGAACAAGAGATCGACGGAGTTCGGAAGCCTATCAGTTTCTACTCGCGTACTCTCCAACCAGTAGAAACGAGGTACGACACTTTCGGCCGTGAACTTCTCGCCATCCACGACGCAGTGCGCCATTTTATCAGCATCATTGGCAGTAGCAGATTTGTTGTTTTCACAGATCACGCACCACTAGTTAGCGCACTTCGAAACGCAACTTCATCTATCGCCAAGTACCCTGCCAGAGTGGAAAGACAGCTTTCTCGTCTAAGCGAATGGCAATTTGACGTCTTTCACGTGAAGGGCAAACAGAACTTCATTGCAGATGCCCTGTCTAGGCCAGACGTCTCTCTACAACCACCTTCGCCGTCACCATTCACTGTCAACTCCGTGGCACTCAGTGAACCTGCACTAACGCCAACTCTCCTGCGAACTGAACAACGCGGTGACATTCACATTCAAAGATCAATAGCCCGTCACCCAACCAAGTTCATATGCCGTCTGTGGGAAGGCTTTCCAATTGTTTACTTCACGGGTACGCAGCCCAACAAGCCAGTTCTGCCGACCAGCCTTCAGAGGAAGGTTTTCGATTCAATTCACTCAATTTCTCACCCAGGAAGCCAAGCGACTGTCCGACTTCTTACAGATCGTTTCTGGGGTCACAGACTTAGGCAGAATGTTAAACGATGGGTCTCAGAGTGTGCAATTTGTCAGAAAAACAAGATCACACGACACACTCGTTCTAGGTTGCAACATTTTCGGTCTACTTCTCGCCTAGCCATCGTCCACATCGACATAGTTCATCTGACAAAGGTTCAAGGTTTCAGCTACCTTCTAACTATGATCGATAGATTTACACGGTGGCCTGCGGCATTACCTCTTGGCACCATTTCTGCAGACGAAGTAACTAACGGTTTTATCTCTGCATGGATATCCAATTACGGTGTTCCCAATGAGGTCATCACGGACAGAGGCACTTGTTTCTCATCTGATCGTTTCAAAACCACCTTGCGGTACATGGGATGCATCTTACGCCAGACGACTGCCTACCATCCCCAAGCTAATGGCATGGTAGAGAGAATGCATAGGGAACTCAAAGCAGCTTTAGCATCCTCGTCCATTAATGGCAACTGGGTCGATGCACTACCTTTAGTTCTGCTGGCCATGCGTTCTCGTACTCGAGAATCCATTAAAACGTCTGCGTCACAACTCTTGTATGGCATGGATCTACGCCTGCCTAGTCAGCTCCCACGTCTACTACCGGCACAAGATGACCCACAAAACGAAG
This sequence comes from Eudiplozoon nipponicum, assembly GCA_029291075.1. NCBI lineage: Eukaryota > Metazoa > Platyhelminthes > Monogenea > Mazocraeidea > Diplozoidae > Eudiplozoon > Eudiplozoon nipponicum. Next base: position 29,221 of record JAQBSW010008353.1, on the reverse strand, counting down.
CTACCCGCCTTCGACTTCATTTCGGTAACATGTCCGAACAGCAGCCGAGACACACGCCTCGTCCAGTCTTCGTTCACCCACAGCTCCACAGCTGCAAGAGAGTACTCGTTCGCAACAATACTGCTGTTGCACCACTACAACCCAAGTATCGCGGTCCTTACCCGATTTTACTAAAACAGCCAAAATACTTCATCATTATGCAAGGCGCTACACCGACATCAGTAAGCATAGACAGGTTAAAACCGTTTATCGAACCACCTGATCCTGAGAGCGTTCAACCTTCTACACACGTCTCAGGCTCCGTCTGCCCACAATCTCAACCTGCTTTGTATAACGCGTAATTAATTTTTTTAAACATTAACATTTAACTATAAAATTTTTTTTTTAAACTTTACGTTAATTTTTAGTATTTGTCTCACGTGGCATAACCACCTGTTCTTAGCTAACAATTGTGTAGCATTTTTGAACAGTTCTTTGGTATTATGCCACCTCTGAGGCAATGTTCGTATACATTTTTTTTATGCAATTACCTTTGATTTTAATGTATATATATTTCACATTATAATGTACTTCTCACACATGACATTACACTGCCCATTTTGGTATGACCAGCTACTTAGTTGCTAACGTTTTCGTGTAGCAACACTAAGTAGTGATCAGCTTCATATCATGGTACAGGCCACTTTCAATGCATATCTCAACTTTATCCATTTCACAAAGACCACTACAAATGCCATGACCACAACGTCGAGCACTTTAGCTCCTTTGGTCGTATACAAACACTGACAACGATCCAACCTGCTTAGGTTTTTTATCTTAAACCTGGCAAATTCAGAGGCGATTTACCTCGAAATCTTCACGCTGCGGCTCCAAAAACTTACACTGCTCTATTTTGCCTCACGTGCTATGACCGTCCACTAGAGCTAACAATTTGTGTAGCAATTCCTAGTGGTTACCTGGCATCATATCATTGTTGAAGCAACCAACAAGCATATTTAAGCCCAGCACTTATGGTTCATCATATTTTTCCTTAACTTGGTTCGAACTCTGTCATGCATTTCTTATCTAGCCTCGCAGAGAGGAATATTTTTTCTTTTTTTTCAGAGAGGAAAGTGTTGTAACGACACAAATCAATCGGCGACATATTGCGTAAATTAAATTCAAATTTATTTACGTTGCACCAATGAGAAAAAAGCAAATTGCCGTTTAACCACGTTAAACGACGTTTAACCAATAGCATGCAAGCACACATTGCATGCTATTTAAGCACGGTAATTTACCATGCAAGTCAGTTGTGACATTTGCATTCTACCTGCTTCGCGTATTTGTTTGATCGGCTGTCAGCGCATATTGCACTTTACCGGTTGTCAATCCCTACTCGTCTTGATGCGAGATACCAGAGAGACGAGCCAATTGAGTGCAGGACCTGCATGACACCATACACAACGCGATCACAGCTCAACCACGGGAGTCAACATTCAACCAGAGTCCACCCAAGGCTCTAGGACATCTTCACTTCGGAAGACTTCAAGCGAACGTATTACCTGGCCCTCTTAAGGGCCCCCATATCAGCAACTAATCTCTATTCAGAGCACCTTAACCGAGTTTGTAACGTCGTACGGCATTTACTTGAAGCCGGGGCGTTTACAGTTTATTAAAATTTGTTTTACAAAGTGTGATTACAAAATTGAATTTCAGACTTGCTTGGACTGTAGCGCTTTCTCTATACTAATTGTTCAATATGGCTGAAATAGCGTCCAGCAGTAAGCAAAAAGGTTTTACGCGTTATTTTTTTATTTATCTTTTATGTGCCAAATATCCGTGAGGCTCATCACTGACTGATTATTATTATTATCATTGGTTGATTGATGGCTCCAGCCTTAATGATCTGTCACCCTGGTTGTTTGTATGCTTTGTTAGCTTTTACTTTCATTTATCAACTTTAAGAGTCAAAGCTAATATTTTAATTATGCCAGTATTTCGATAATGACGATATTAAGTGTTCACTTTCCGACAATGACCATAAGTCCAAACAATTTAATAGACCAAGTGACACATAAAATGTAGGATTATATATGTATGAGTAAGAAAGTGACTAGCTATTTATATCAATATTGATAACTGGGTGACTCGTCCGACTTGATTAATAAAAGTATTTTCTATAAATAAATATTTAACTTTCTCGTAGAATATGCCACGATTTTTATCATCTCGCTACTACCCATTTTAATTATTACTGCATGAGGGATCTTGAGCTTTCTTAGTAGGAGACAAATAGTAATTTATGTTGAATTTTCATATATATCTGAGAGGCGAAACTTCGAAATCACTCACTTCATAAGTATAAATTAATATATTTGTTGTATATTTATTTATTCAAATAAAATTATTTAATATCAAATATTCGCAGTTTTTAATAAGATCCAGGTGTGTATCACATGAAGCGCAAAGCTTTTAGCATTACACACTTTGAATCTGGTGGCTTGAATAATGAAACCGGGATAAGATAGGCAATAAAACCAAGCAAAGCCTTAAGCAAGCGTTCATTGCATGAGTGGTGATAACAATTCTTCAAATCAAGTTTTCGAACTTGTTTTTAACACCGATCTAATTGTAATTAACCAATAAAACAACATTATAAAACTAAAGTCTGTCTCACGTATTGACAAGTTTCAACTTTTCATAATTTTCATCAGAGCACGACAGCCAACTGACTACCTTGGACAAACAGAAACGCTAATATAAGGTATTAGGAATCATGTAACTTATATACATGTAGCGAAGACTACATTAATGTTATGTTTCTGACTGCATAGGCATTGTTCAGGAGAGATATCTAGTCAAGTACGGTTTATGCGTGATTGCTTGGAGTGCGAAACCTATATCTTATTTTCATATTTGGTTTACGCATTGTGGCGTTATCCTTGCTATTCAGTTTTCTGTCACGGACGGTCAAAACACGCCAGAACGTGCGACTGACAGTAATTTTGTTATTTTTTGCGGCTGGTTTGATGCATTGGGATTGGTGTGTATCACAAGCGCGGCATCTTGACTTGTATTGCTATTGCTATGTTTATATTGTTTATATGAACGAGTGGAAAGGCAAACAATAAGATTGTTTTGTTACTGCATAATAATAATCTTTTTAAACAACAAATGATTGAATTATAAGCTGGATTCTATAACTACATTTGATTTCAGTAAACGCCGATGATTTCTTCTACGTTAGTTTAATTGGGGTACACTCGGAATTATTTGCGCGATTAATTAGAAATACAATGACTAACAGGATCCCTGATGGTAGTTTGTACCTCCGAGCGTCTGCCAGAAATAAATACAATATAGTTATCACCTTGTAATTGAGCATACCTGTGTTGTTTATTTATAACTGGGGCTCGTAATTATAGAAAATGCTCGTCGCCTAAGCTTTCATATCAGGAATCTAGTTCCTTTTCAGTATGCTGTAACATCTATTGTTCAAATCGGTAATGTCGAAATGAGTGCAAACGTGTCAGACGTGAAGCTTCGACTGCTGAATGCAACGCTATCATCTGGCGCCTGAACAGGTAGTACTCGTTAACCTTTTTTCCAGACTAAAGGAATGGAAACTGAATAAAAGCCACTCCCACGAGGAATAACCGGCATAGAGTTCTTTTACAACCAACATATATCGGCGAACCATAAGAACAATAATGAATTCGTACTACATCGAGCAGAACGCAGGTTAAAAAGAGCCGCGTTGCTGGCTGATCCGTGCAAGGTGTATTACAGCAGTCGGGCTACTACAGATACCTTATTTTACGATTCTGCTTTTCTCGTCAATCTAACGATAATCCTATTTTAGATGATATACATATGGTGGATGCTGATCTAATCACAGCCCAATTTCAGATTGCCACACGTAGGAAGTAATTGGGTAAACTAACATTCATTAAATATCCTTTTAAAGTTTGCGGAGTATCAGCTTCATATGTTGAATCTCCGTAATTTGCGTTCATGAGTTGTCGCTTTGCACTATCAGTTTCGCAAAGATCCAATTGATCCCCATTTCCAAGTACGCTTCTGTTTTGTCTTCGATCAGGTTGGGTGCGTATTCGTCCATTTCTTCCAAGGGTTTCAACATCGTTCATACTAACCACATGAAATGAGGTGCGATTTAATCTTCGTTGACTGACGACATTTCGGTTTATTTTTCCTAAACCATCCTCAGGCCTCTATCCACACTTTCACAGTAAGTTTCTCACAATATCAGATTTAAGCATAAAACACCCATCAGAGTTTGAAATACGGAATGCAATCCTATCGTAAACGTCACAAAGCTGCAGTCTCTGCTGATTTGCTTCCGTGCCTGTGAACAATTTGTAGGGTATTAACTAACCTTATTCCTATTTTTGTCATTATTATGATTAGTAGTAGTGGTAGTACTAATAGTATAATAATGATTTTTATTATAGTGAGTCGGCCATCATTCCTTAATTTTTGTTATAAACATCGTGGTATTAGTTTGACTCTTGTTTTATGTAGGGTTTTGCTTCAGATTATCTTACGGTTTCTGAACATTTCGCGCGAAGCACATATTGAAGAATATGTCCGGTTGCAGCCGAGACGAGGTTTTATTGATATCATTGATACCTTTAAGCAATTACTTGGATATAAACATGTATATTGCCGTCCAGAAATAGTTGACATTCGAGAATTCTAAGGTGCATTTGGTTAGATATTCTGTTGAAAAGTGGTATGCCTATTAAAAGCGTAAATATTAGACACGCGCGTTATAAACATTTCTGGTCACATTCGGGTCTATAATTTATTAGCTTAAAACTTTGCCACTAGCGTCGCCGTCCATCAAAGCAGTCTACCTTCTCTATTTTTGTTTAATATTGTTACTAATGTTGTTATGAGCTATACTTTTTCATACTTTTAGTATGTATGTATTAATGTTCTCTCAAGTTGTAGATTGGTTAATCATGACTATGCAGAACACTGTGTTATTATTCGAAAATCAGGATGCCGTCTATGCCATCATGAATATTCTGACCGTCGTCGTTCCGTCCGGTTTGCAATTTACACCCTCTAATTGTAAGAAACCTCAACAATGTCACCAAACACTCACTTTAATTCCGATGTTTTATGATGAAGACTTACGCAGAAGACATGCTTATTTATTTTAGTTTGTATTCGTAACCCAAAAAATAAATCAGACTGGTGAACATGAGAATCGCGAAAGTTAGAGTACCTTTTTCTAAGAAACAGACGCATACACTGCAACGATAGCGAATCGTCATGGTGTATGCTGTTCTAATCACGATTTATGTGGGGCGAAACTGGCTTACTTTTGAATATGTTAGGCATGATTTAAAAGTAAAATAACCTTAACATATTCATGATCGTCATTGTCAATAGCAATACATTGGCGTTTAATAAATACGCATAGGATGAAAAAGAAAACACGAATTTTCTTTTTTGGCTCAAATATATCATAAGTAGAAATTACTAATTATTATCTAATCGTTTGCTCAACGTTTTTGGTATGCTTAAAACGATCTTTTGCACTTGCCCTACGCATGTTTTACTTTGTTTTAGGGAAGTTTGTGGATATTAGTTTCAGAAGGCGAAAATATCAACCACAATTGGTAATTCTCAAGTTCTTTTGTTTATTTCCGTCGTTCGTTTTTACCAATTGTTTTTCAGTGTTTGTTAACTGGTGATCTATATTCACGGTTGGGCAAATTTTGTTAGTATGAGAATTATGTTCACATCACTTAAGAACATTTTATCGCTTTTATCTTGTTGTGCTTGTTTTTAAATTCACAGATTTTTAAATTTTCGTTTGTTTGGCTTTTCGGAAAAAACTTTTATTATCACGGTTATATTTGCATTTAATTATAGACAATAAAAAATTTAATTGCTTAACAACTACCTCAATAATATTTTATGTCTATCAGTCATAACATTTCTCGACTCACGTAGTGCCTGCGGTTTCATTAAGAGTTCTTTGTACTTTAAAATAGTATAAAAATTATCTTTTATATGCGTATTATGATGAGATCTGACTAAATGCGTGAAAATAATATCAAGAATGGTATAGGCCTCTCGTGAATTGGGTTTCAGAATAGTATATCCTTACGCTCGAATGACCTCTTCACAATTGTACCGTTTTTGTTGTTAATTTTCCGCAGCTGATTGCTCATAAATATATCTCGTTGAAGGTGAGTACCGTGCAGCACAATTAACTGACCGATCCTATGCGTCGTGAACACTAATCTGTTTTTCTCAGATTGGAACCATCCTTCGGGGTTGATTTGTTTGTCTAATGGCAAGATTGTTTAAACGACCATTTCTCTTTAGTGAAGTGCCTAACCAACGAAACCAGATGTTATAAGCATGATAAATTGAAGAATATGTCAGTAAAACTTGTTACTTGTAAATTTTACTCTCGATTAAAATCTTTAAGTTAAAACGTCACTTATTTAATCTACGCAGCCATTAAAATAATGACAGATTTTACTATAATCTTTCATAATTCAAATACAGGACGGTTACAGCAATATGCCTAACTCAAAGATTTTTGTCGATGCTTGCATTACTTGCCAAAAGTAGCATCAAAGATACTAATCATTTCAATCTTGGCAGAGCCGACTAGTCCGGTCTCAGTAAAGATCCCAGTTAGGCTCACTCATTGGCAACTGGCAGCAGCTCGTCGATTGAGCAGTCTTGAACTTTTTTAAATCGGCCATTGTGGGTGTTTTGAATAATATATTTATCGTATACCAGGCGGATACCTTAAATGGTTAATGAATTTATGTATTTTGTCTTTCCTTGCCGTTGGAAGCGTGATATTGTTAACGAATTCGAGGTGGGCAGGTCCTTCAAGAGCATCGATCCTCAGTACTATAAGCATTACACATATCTTAGTTGAACAAGATAGACCAGCACTACTACTGATATGGCTATATTATGTAACTCATTAGTCTTTTAGGGTGTTTATAGGAATCCATTTAAACTTTTCATTTTTCGGATCACATTTGAAGGTTGTTATAATATTCGCTTTAATAAACGCTTTGAAAGAAAATTCACAGAAATCATTAAGGAAAAATGTCGTTCACATTTATATACAAGTGATGTTTGTCCATTGCTCGGGAAGCAAGTGCGTACCAACGTTGCTCTTCCGCTTGAATTAATGTGTTGGGCTGGCCTTTTGACCACAGGAATGCAAGTGAAATTCGGCTTCTTACGGCCGCTAGTATTGTGTCTATATTGCAGTGCAACTAATAATTTTTTCTTTGGCTTCTGCCGGTTTTTTATAGTACGGGAATATTAAAAGAACTCGTAGGTCGGTAAAATCTTGAATTCTTTCCATTTCAAAGTGCACTGATTTTGTTTGACCTCCATGGGTTACCATTTTTCCCTTAACTGGGAAGTCGTCCATCAGCTGCTTGCATGAAAATGACGTTGGAACCAGATTTTCCGAATTTTCTCGACTTCATTTACGATACTTATAGGAAAAAACAAATGGACATCCTCATCTCGAATGAGGATGCCATATTTGCCACAATTTTTTCATGTGAGAATAATGTCAATCCTGAAGATGGGACTGGAAATGAATTCTCGAAAATTCGGAAAATCTGGTTGCTACGTCATTTTCAGACAATCAGCTGATGGACAACGGCTTCCGAGTGAATGGACAAATGAGAACCCATCAATCAAGGCCAAACAAAATCAGTGCATCTGGAAATGGAAAGGTTTCAAGATTTTGCCGAACTATGAGTGATGTCAATTGATCCGCACAAGAAAAAGTCGGCAAAAAACGAAAAACAATGACAGCGCTGCGCAAGTTACAACATTTAAGTATTACTAGCTTGTTTGTAAAACTTGTGGTGAGGAATGAACTGAAGAAGGCCGCCGCCGTATAAATACATCTACTAAAATCAATGAAAAATGGTAATCAACGTTGCTCTTTTGTTTTGTATGCATATGCTCCTACCGATTGCAGCACAGACGAAATCAAGGTCGCTTTTTACTCCTAAATAAGCTCATTAAGTAGAGCATCATGTCTAGATATAGTCGTGGTTATGGGCGATATGAATGCACAAGTTGGGCGCTTTTATAACGCAGAATTTTATTTAGGTGGAAGATAAAGGTGAAAGCATTTTGGATAGCTGCTCGTAACATAGGATATATATAATTAAAACAAATGTTGTGCGACATGGCGTCCTCCAGCCCCCGGGCAACGATAGACTCAAATAGATCATGTAGCAATTAGTTATAGATGGCATGGTTGCATCCAGCATTCTCGTTAGTTTTCGAAAACTACGTCGATTCGGACTATGCACTATTCCGTTGTAGATTTGTACTAAAATTTTACGGGAAAATAAATATGAATAAACTCTAAATAGATGTTAGCAAACTCGGACAACCATCCCTCCGACAAAAAATATGAACATATTTTAAAGTCAAAACTAACTGATCCAAGATATGTTCTACAATGCACAATGCAGGTACTACTGTATGTGGCATTGCAGGCCCCCGTTGAAACAATTATTGCCTCTGTAAAATCTATGGAGATACTCGAAAAATGGTGCCAAATTCAACCTAGTTCGGCTCATTATAATACTTGTCGAAATATAAGACGACAAGTTAAGCGCAGTCTAAAAGTCGATCTCGAATCCTTATGGATCAGAAAGGCTGAAGAAATGGAAAAAGCGTTTTGCGTCAGATAACAGTCGTTGGTTGTTCCAACTTATTCGCGCAATAGGTCCGAGAAAAATTTAAAGTTAGCGAAACTATAAATTATAGTAAAAACCATTTAATAACCGATAAAATAATTCATCTAGATAGGTGGGCTGAAAACTTCAAACATCAATTTTCTTGAGCACCCCGCGTCAGTTCAGATTCCCGATAGCATGCCTGTATCAACAGTGTGAAGAAGTACGGGATGCGATCCTATCTCTTAAACAAAGCCACATGCCCGATAATTTGCTTTCGGGATTATTTAAGGATGGTGGCAATATAATTTCCGGAGCGTTGACTAAACCTTTTCATACTATATTGAAAGAGGAGACCGTACCACTTGTTTGGAATGAGTCGCCTATCATTCCTAACTATAAAAAAGGCAATCGTAATTTGTTCGATACCCATCGTGGTAAAAGCTTGACTCCAGTCGTGTCTAGGTTATTTGAAGGATTGACCTAAGTCGTCTTAACGTAAATCACACACTAGAGAAGAGCAGGTCAAATTCCATTCAGGACGATGTTGTATGGATAATATTTTTACGATAAGGCCAGTTTTTAAACAGACATTTATATCAATGTCCCACAATAACTGTCTTTCCAGACGTCACGGATGCATTTGGCTCGATAGATCGCAATATTTTATTCCATATTTTTTCGAAAGTGGTGTGCCCACAAAATTTGAATATTATGCGCAGTGATGTTCGTCAAGGCTCTTCACTTTCCCCCTATTTGTTTAATTTTGTAGTCGATGCAATTATGAACGAAACTCTTCCGCACATTCAGGATGCAGGTGTTGGCGCTCTCCTGAGCGGTAAACTAGTCGATCTTGACTATGCAGACGATGTCGTACTTTTGTTCGAATATCGAGATGCTGCTCAAGCCACATTGAATTGATTATCGGACATTCCGTCTCTCGTTATGAAATTCGCACCCTCTAAATGTTAGATACTTTTACAGGATCGCCTTCCATTCACTCCAAATCTGCGACTGCAGAATGAAGATCTAGACATAATTGATAGTTTTACATATCTTGGGAGCTCTATCAATAACTTAGGCAATATATCTGACGAGGTGAGAATAATAATCACGAAAGCTAAAGTAGCTTTCTCGAATCTTTGCCATTTATGGAGAAACGCGAGTATTTCATTCTGCCTTAAAGGTCGTGTTTACAATGCATCTGTACGCGCAGTTTTAATATACGTTAGTGAAACGCGGTCTCTTAGAGTTGATGATTTTAAACGCTTACAGGCATTCGACCACCTTTGTTTAAGAAGTAGAGAACATATTGGTTGCCAACATCGAATAACCCATCGTTGACATCCGTAGACGTATTTTTGGATCTGCCAACAAGTGATTCTCGTTCGAAAAACAAGGCTCCATCAACTTCGGTGGCTCTGTCACGCTTTGCGTATGCCCTCAATTCGATTGCTCAGTAGAGCTCTGTTCTCTCATCCAGCAACAAATTCGCGTCAGAAACAATGTGGGCAAATTTTGACTTGGCAGAAACAGTTGAAGTCACTTACATCCAAATTGGTTAGAATAGGACCTACGCGTTTGCCAGAATGGGGTCCACATACGCATCATGATCTTGGTTAGAAACCCTTCGCGACATAACATCGAATCAAACTCAGTGACGATCTTGTTCCAAATGTCTAATAGAATCATTTTCGTAACTTTCTTTTCTTATTGGGGTAAAGTTAGCTTCGAGGTTTTGTTTGTTTATGATGTGATACAGTGCAAGCCGCAAGGAATTTGGGTCGCACCAGTATGAGTAACCAACTCTAATTGCCAAATCAAGTGTGCGAGCTTGAAATAAGTACCAACCCCATTGCATTTGACCAGTTGTTGATCAAAAAATTGTTATAACAACCCGTGCAATCAATGATTGTTTTATTACCTATATATAAGTGGCTAAAGATGCAAAAAAGACTGTTCGTGACTGCATAAAAAGTGAGCAGCCGACATTTCCAGTCAAGCATAATGTGTGCGAGACTACTAGAGGTAAGAGCCATATATCTAAGTTTGCTGTCCATATATATGCATTGCGGTTTGATCCTCGCTAGTCAGTTTTCCGTCGTATTCTGATAATGATCATAGGAGTTCGAAACGCGTCAATACGTGTGAGTGGTGAGTCTTACGACTGGTTAACTGCAATGGGATTGGTTTTTACTACAAGCTCGCAAACTTGATTTAAAGTTATGTACATAATGGGTCAGTTGTTTATATCATGTTCGCAATCTTGATTATAGTAAATATTATCACTGCGCGCACAAGCAATGTTCGTTTAATTATATGAATGTACATTTCAATGCCACTTCGCTATCTGGTGTAGTGTTTATTCAATTGTTAGTCGGAACTTTGGGACTAAATGAATGCCATATTAGCTCCACCTAATAGATAAAACAACTAACCGAGTTACATTAGTTATTATATGACTGCAAATTGTGGGAAGTGTGTGGCAGGGTGGCTCAGTGGCTAGAGCGCCAGGTTTCGTAGCAGACGTGCTCAGGTTCAGAACCTGTCCGCGGAAAATCCTGTCCAGTACATGATGAGTTTCCAATAAGGACAAAACCGGTCTATTGGATGAATTTCCTTTTCTACACTATATAATTCTTAGTTTATTCTGTCAAAATATAAGTACTTAATGGGTAAGGTGTTTATATCAAGTGGTGTTAATATTAAAAACAGTGACCTTTTTATGCAGCACAAAGAAAATTTATACTACGATACTCAGCAGGAGTACTAATGTCAACTTTGCTGCCAATTAGCACTGCAACGACACTCTACCTCTCATGGATAGATTATCCAGTCTTTGCCACCTTGGTTGTCGCAGCTACAAGAGTGTCAGAGCTGATGTTTTAACTCTTTCAATACACTTCTCAAAGGTGCTCTCAATGGCCTCGGTTGAAGTTGAGTTCCTGGTCTGAATATTGAGTAAATCAGTGCTCTAACTGAAGACAAAAAGACGACATCTGACAGCTTGAAAAACGAATTTGTATAAATATATTGTGCTCGTAAATTTAGGGTGGTATATCATCTAAAAGCGGGTAAACAATTTGGCAGATTAGTTCAGTTGTGAGCAGAAGGTTAAACCAAAGGTAGCATGAACGGAAAGTATAATCTCATGTACATTCCGTTCATGCTGCCTTTGGTTTATCCTTCTGGTCACAACTGAACTAATTTGTTACTAGGTTCGCAACACCTAATGCATACTTGCATATATTAGTTCTTCGCAACAAACAGTATTTAACTGTAATATTGGCAAATTGTGCTTGTTATTCTTGTGCCGCAGGCTATTGAAGAGCAGAATGATTGAATGCAAATCATTCATTCCCAATAAGAATGGACGATATTTATTCCATAATGACATACCGATAATCATTAAAATGGTACTAATAATGATTCATACTAAATCAATCGGCGCGTAGTATTGCCATGTGAGCATTTTATGCTTTGTCACGGAGTTAATGAACATGAACCAGCTACGGCCTATGACCTGGAATAAAGAACTCAGGCTGGATGACTTCATACATCGTTTAGATTGGACAGGTTTATTGACAGCGCTACATTTTTTTCGTTATACTACAAAATTAGGACAGCGAACATATATCATATTTTGCATATCTTTATGTGTTGAATGTGAGAGCTGATGAACTGAGCTAGCGCGGAATCTAAATCTTGATAACAGAAAATACACATTCTTTGGCCATCCAAATTATGGAATTATCTAGCGGGACAAAGTTTTATTTAAAAATGGTTTGTTCACTCTACCCGTCACTTATTAGGCACTGTTTGTATTTCAAATTTGATAACTGTGCATTTATGTTTTCCTGAGTTGCCGCGACATAATTTCTTAACTTGGAGGAATGAATTTCTCGGTTCGTCTATGCTAGGCTCTGCTTAGGAAAAAGATTTTAAACGTGTTGGGGCCAATTCATAATCGATATTGTAACAACATGAATGGTTTTTGAAAACACTATCTTGTGTCCTTTCGAGGTGGTCAGATCGGCTAGTGAATGTCAGTGATTTCAAGAACCAAATAGGTCAAGGCTGCGCTAGAGACGAAGGAATTAGAAGATGGATTCTGGCTGATAATAGCTTTGACAGCTTCATGATCACCGATCTTTTATTCGTTGTGTTGAACCTAATTTCGCAGCAACAATAGCAAACTCTTGCCAAAATGTGTAGCGATTTATTTTAAAAGCAGATGGGCCATTGACATGTTCCAGTATGACTGCATTCCGATAAATAGATGATGAATGTCCTATGTCGTGAATTTGAATGCGTACCACAGGTCCTTTACTGGTTTAAACAATTGGTCTTACAACTTTCTTCTTGCCGCAAACATTAGATTAAAACTCTTTTGTGCGGCTGTCTGTATTTCGTCGAAGTATTCGTGCTCTGAAACGATAAAAAATGTGCATAGAGCTTGCGTCGACAATGGCCTATGCTGGGTCGACTGTATCTACAGAGTAAATGTTAAATGAAGTGCCACATATAAAATTATTTAGCAAGTTCTTGCTTGTTATTCGAAGAGTGAATAAAAATTCGTTTTCTCCAAAATATAATTTTACTATTAGTTTTCAACCAGTGTCAAAGGCGAATTTAGTTTCATTACACGGAAGTATGCTACGTATAATCCTCAATGGATTACAACGGCCCTATTTATTTGCAGCTCAACTCGAAAAGTTGCCGTTTTTGTACCCTTGCGCGAAAAAAGGTGACATCAGCTCTCTTTTTTAACTATCTTAATATAACTTAAAAGACTCAATGCATAAAACATTCTTCACAAATTTTACGCATAGATGAATTTGTGAACGCGATTAAAGTTAACTTGACCAACTTAGGCCTGGTTTTATATCTGAAATAAGACTAAATTCATAAACAGTTACAACTCTTACTTGCACCACCGGTAGCAGCAGCCCACAATAGTTTTTTAACGGAAAATAAGGTCCACTTCAGAGAGTAATTAAATATTTTCTTATTCGGCTAGGCTACACAAGAATCCATCGTGTGAAAGATATTGCTTCCCTTTAATATATTTGTGCGTGTAAATTATGAGAATAAGCTCGTGTGGATTCCTATGAACATTAATTTCGTTAAACTTGAAGAATTAAGAAAAGGCGTCATCGATTACAAAGACTTTGATATTAAACGTAACTGCCTATCTTTTTCACTCCGTAAAAGTGCGAGCGCCAATTTCATCTTGCAACAAGATTGAGGATTCACTTGATAATTAGAAATATAGTTTGAATTATCTATTTGTTTGATAACATTTTGGATATGCTCGAAGATTGATGCTTAAAGAAAATCGTCCCTCCCGTACATCGTTAGCAGAATGATCCTTTAGAATGCGTGGGGTCTGAGAGCACGACCTCAATAGTTCGCTACGCTTGATGAACCTTCCATTTCATGAGCAACATTCGGCTAGTTTCTATCCTCCTGCGCTGAATAGATGTCATTATATTCCTTGAGAAGATTGCGAGACAGAGTACCCTTTCAGCAGCATAAATTGATTTATGTTGCGAGTTTGAAACTCGAATGTAGAGTCCTAACTGTATTGCATAGCTGGGTGCGATATCTTTATCTTTGGAAACTGGATTCGAATCTCCGTTATTTTAATATATTTTTGGTTTGTGATAGTCGTGTGCATGCGATGAATTCAACGAATGGTATCTCAATATTAAATTTGATATTGTAAACCATGTGTATGATACTAGCTTTTCTTGATGTGCTTCTCGAACATAGAACTCATCGCACATTGCATAGATCGATTCTCCGTAAGAAAACGTGGACCACGCAATATTTGCATTTCGTTAGCTGCTGCCAATTTGAAAATGAATAAAAAGCTTAGTTAATGCGTTTTTTAATATGGCATTGCACATTTGTTCGCCAGACTGCCTGCAGACTGAGTTAGATGTGGTGTGTAACAGTTATTAACAGTTACCCACCACATTTTATAGATAAAAATAAACCTAATGAGATAATATAATCCACTGTGAAAATTGGTACTGTTGATGAGAAATCTGTGTATATTCACTTACAATAAAAAAGTGAAGGGGCAATGAAGCGAATAAGCTATAGATTGCGTTCTATATTTGGCAACTGAATTTATTACGATAGTATCTACTATCAAACATCCTCTATGGGATTGGTGTTTACTTCAAGCTCGCAAACTTGATTTAAAGAACTGTTACCACCACTCGCGCAATCAATTATTATTAAAGTGTATTGCCTATATATGTATATGTGGCGAAAGCTGCAACCAGTTAATGTTCGTGACTGCATAGAAATTGTGCAGCCGATATTTCCAGTCAAGTTCAATTTATTCGAGACTGCTAGAGGTGAGAGCCGCATATCTAAATTTGATTTCCATATATGTGCAATGCGGTTTGATCCTCGCTAGTCAGTTTGCCGTCGTACTCTGATGATCATCGAAGGTCGAAACACGTCAGAGCGTGCGACTGATGATAGTTTTTTATGTTGTTCGACGACTGGTTAAATGCAATGGGATTGGTGTTTACTTTAAGCTCGCAAACTGGATTTAAAGAATCCTCTATTTGTGTGAAAGATAAGATTCCACTGCAATCTGTATCGAACGTTATCTCTAATTGGAGTTTTTTCTGTGAGCAGTCATGTGTAGACATGCAGTAAAAGATAAAATTCACATTTTTCGGAGCACATACCAATCTGATCGTTGCAGTATAAGATTATTGTTGCACGTACAAATATAAGCTAACATGTTGTTATTCTCAATTTGGGTGAACTTTAGCATAAATTTATATCCATCAGGTTGGTATCATGTTCCGACTCGGAAACCATAGTGTTAGTATCCGGTACTCATCGATTTGAAAGAAGGTATCAGATACCAACACAATAGTCATAGTGTTAGTATCCTTTACAGACTCGGTATATATATTATATAGTGTGAGTTAGCATTGAAGTCGTATTGTCGTTGACTTCAGATTATGTAAGCTTCACAATTACAGGTTTACACATTCGCCTAGGAGATTGTACCGTCCCATTATTCCACATTCTTCTACCGAATATATAGTGGTTAAAGGGCGTAATACCGGCTCCTACTGATGAGTCGCCAGTAAGCACGAAACGAATGTGCATGAGATTATATTTTCCGTTCATGCTGCCTTTGGTTTATCCTTCTGGTCACAACTGAACTAATTTTTTACTAGGTTCGCAAAACCTAATACATACTAACATGTTGTCCTGTTAAAATTGTAGCATTCAAATAAAGCGCTTTTCACTTTTAAGTAAAGCTATGCGCTTTGGCATGCTTTAACATTTGGAAGCTATTTTTAAAAATAGACCAAAATTTTGCAAGCTAAAACAATTTGTTCGTGCACGGACATTAACATTGGGCTTTCAAATCTGTATGTAAAACTGTGCTTAGTTAAGTTTTCTCTTTTTCAGCATTTTGGACTAATAGATATATATTTGTGTAGTTTTACCGTGTACTGTTCTACTCTCAAAGCATAACTTCTTTGTATACTTTTTTTCATACCTTCAGTAAAAGAAGTTGACTTGATGGAGCGAAAGCGCTATTGTTTTAATTTAAATTTATTTAAAAAATTTGTACCGGGTAATATTCTACAGGCATTTTCGTTTGATGTAATAAATTTGATATACTTTGCAAGTCCGAAATTAGAATGGAGGATTGTACGGGAATTGTAGAACTGGGTACACCATTATTATCAACGTATTATTGGCTTTGAAGCTTGGGTAGCACGCAATTTTACCGCGTCGAACAGTGGAGAGTCTGCGTTGCTCTGATATCACGAGCTGAAGTTTGTACAACTGAATGGTTCACTGTTAGCAAATGTTTTCGTGCAGCACGCTTGAAAACGTCTACGAAAATCAATGCGAGAAACTTTAGCATTTCCATTTGTTTTTATCTGTTTAAGCCCCCACCGATTGCAGCTCAGAAGACAGCATGGACGTTTTCTAATTCGACTTCAGTTCTAACTACAGATGGTGTGGTTTCTTTAAAGTCTCGCTTGTTTTGGAAAACGTATTTTGACTTTGAGTAATCAATTATCAGTTGTACATTTTCATTCACATTCTCTGAAAAGCTTAATATGAATTGACCTCAAACAAAATATGAAGATTTTCTAGAATCTCTGAAATGTCTTTGGAGACTCTCGAAACATGGTTTTTGGCTTATAATAACACTTGTGGAGCTAATGGACGATTACCAGGATTGAATAGATAGAAGCTTTCCTATAATGTTAAAGCTTGTTTTTTCCAAATTATTTGTACAAAACGTCAGAGAAATCTAATTACAGGCTAACCAACACATTGCAACACTCATCTGATTGATAATCAAATGTGTCGTCTTGATAGGTGGGCAAAACACTTCAAAGTTCAATTTCCTTGGGCACCTACATGTGCTGATTTTACTAAGTACGCTTCTATCAACAGTGAAAAACACTTATTTCAAACAAATATATTACTTAAAAATAAGCTGTGCAATTTTGTCTGGGATACACCGAAAACAGCAGGCGACGGGGTTCTGTTTCGGACTGTATTTAAAAATGGTAATGACATTTATCGTGCGTTGACAAATCTCATTTCGTACTACGCTAATGAAGTACGTAAATGAATAGAAATTGCGCAGTTGGCAGTTTCAATCAAGTAAGTGTATGCTAGACAACTGAGAACCACATGCATGATTTGATTTTCGGTTGTCAGTTTGCCGTCGTGATCTGATTAGATTATCAGAGGCCGAAAATCGTCAGTATGTGCGATTAGCGGTTGCTTTTCTCTGTTATGGACTGGTTGGATACAATGGGATTAGCGGTTATCTAAATAATCCAAACTTAATTCAAAGAATTGTTATTACCACCCGCGCAGTGAGTGTTTTTTTAGATTCGTCGAATTGTACAGTGTGTCGCGTCCTTCGATGAAATACCTCCCGTCTTCGTTTTAGTTAATTAAAAGTATTTGCATGGGTCCATTCGACGATTCAGTTATAAAAATATCGGCTACAGCCCTTCTACTAGTGATTATACTTTTCTCGATCTCTTCATGCCGTTTTGATAGGACAACGATAAGTTGCATTTGTAAATAATTTTTTTCTATTTTAGCTAGCTGGTTCTAATTAAATAGATATTTTGAATTGATTTTTGATATACCATTAAAGCATTTTATGTTATTATTCCATTTAAATATTCAGGCAATGGTCAAGAAACAAAAGCGACCTCTGCAGTATACGAAGGTAGGAAAACTGATTAATTCATCTTATTTTAGATAAAGCAAATAATTCCTGCACGGTCGCGATTAGTAAGTTTTTCGCTGTGTTTTAAATCTCACTTTTAAACATAAATTTAATTAAAGTTTTGTTTTTTTTAATTATATAAATTGCTCTTGAGTTATAACTTTAACTGCATGGATGTGGAACTATTCATCAAGTTTCTATACCGTTAAATTTATCCGTAAGTAAATCGGGCGTCTTACGTTATGCGTATCGCATCACTGCTTTTTAAATGTAATAAAACAGAAAATTACTTTTCTTTGAGGTACTTCAATACATTATGGAAATAATCAAGATTATGCGTGAAAATGAACGTCGAAATTTTTTTCCTGGCAAATAAATAGAATCAAAATGCTAGCTGGGAAATTCAATTGAGCTTCAATTACGCAATGATAAAACGTGTGCCGAGAAATATTTTTACTCAGATTGACCTTCACTACATTGCACTGGTGCGTTCCCGCAAAAGATAGTGTTCCAGATATGTGACATTTTAACCAGGAAGTGTTTGTTGAATTTTTATGAACGTTGTCCAAATCATCACTGGGTCGTTTTATTAAAGCAGAACTCACGATTTTGGTATAGTTAATTTGGATCAACAGGACAGCGGAATGTCAATTTTTCTTTGATTTTTATTTTTTCAGTTGGGCTTTGATTTCCTTATCTGAGTTGGCCTGCCACCTTAAGCTGACGAAAATCATATTTCCGGAGTATTTGACTAACTCTGATAGGTCTAACATTTGCATTCTCGGAGGTTGGCCATAGCCTTAAGAGACGCACGCAGTAGACATTTTAATTACCTGTGTGCACAACTCTGACAAAAACTAGGCTGTGACATTTAAAACCAAAAGTGACGTAATTTTAGAATGGTAATTGCGCCGGTTTTCTGGAACGTGAACTAATTATTTGATTGTAAAAGCTGCATTTGCATGCTTTATTGATGTTTCCAATTTGGTGAACGGAATATACGCTTGTTGAAACAAGCTAAACTGGACTGGGTTGTCATGGGCTTAGATTGACCTTGATTTTATACCTACTGGGTTATGTGGACTCTTACTTAATTAGGTATTAAATTTAATTAGTTTGAAACATAAATGTTAATCTACGCTTAAATTGTAATAGATAAAATTTGCGATTTATTTTGAAGAAATAACAAATTAATACGTCTTTTTGTTTTTTCCGTCAGTTGAGAGAAAATTTTACAACTCTGTTTGCAAGCGATGACTCTAGTGATTTTTCGGACAGTAGTGGTGATGAATGGTTACCTCCAACAAAAACAAAGGATAGTAACACGTCTACTAAAGTATTGGCCACGTTTGACGTGAATCCCTTGGGAAAGGAATCAAATAAACAATTTGGTCAAGATAGCACGCACCTGACCAAAAAATGTTCAAGTGATTCTTCAAGATTTTTGGGCAGGCCACAAAACCTTTTGCCTCAAGAAATTGAAGTAGTTGACGCCAACAAAAACGTGAACAATCGAGAGTTTGCTTCAAATGGGGCGATAATGGAGGTTCCTCACGAGGAAGGTAAACTGAGAGGCTATTTTTATCGAATGCATGTGACTAGATGCCTAGACTGCTCGTTGTTAATTGAATTATTGTTGATGAATTACGGTAAACAGCATTCCCATTTTTAAATGGTTACACAACATGAAATAAACCGTCATTCACACGTACTGACTCGATTAATATTTCTTAGTCTTCAATAAGGCACGACTGGAGATCAAACCACAAGAATTATATTTTTAAAAGCAGAAATGTGGCTCAATTCCCTATGATTCACATATATTGTATTTGCCTTGAAGGGCGGCGCACATTTTCTATGCAATGCCGAACGTAAATGTATTGTAGATTTCAGCACATCCATCTTAGTTACATAATTGATCAATCATTGATTGCTCGTTTTTTCAAGAAATTTTTAAATCGAATTTTCGCAAATATGATAGACATCTACCTGATTTTTAACGTGTCGAACAACTAATTAATTAATTAACGCCACCATATCTAATCATGCGGCAAGAAAGCACTGATTCGTTGGCTTAACTCTCGTTTTAATAGTGCAACTAGATAGCATTGACGGTCCGGTGTAATGACCATCGTATTTTATGTTTTAGTTAAACAGATATACTATGGAGCTAAAAGTTCTGCGTAACAACATTCTGTTTTTATTAGTGCATTTGGTATTGAGTAGAGTAGTCCAATCGGAATGCAGTTTGCGGGAGTGTACATCATTCCAAAGGATATGCACACGGCGTTATGATAATTACGTTTGACCACATATGACCGTAATTCATAATGTACTAGAATAATTACGTTTGATCATATATGGCCGCATTTAACAGTACGGAATGCGTGCTGTGAACGTACAAAACTTATTGTGAACTATTGGTAACAAAAGGGTTAAACATGATCATATAAATAGATACTGTTTTTGTTAGCATCTCCAAATCCGTATAATGGTGAAGTTTCTTATTTCGACTATAATTATGTATACTTTTGGGGAAGTCGCTGCTCCAATTACTGTATTGTAGAGAAAGACAAATGCAGGAACTCAAATTGCACTACAGATATCAGACTGTACGGATGAGTCGGCTAGTAGATGATGGAGCTATATTTGGTGGTTCAACAAGCGTCTAATACTACACCATGTTCTGCCGCTTTTCGACGCACCTTAGTTAGCTATCATTGACTGATAGACGTAACGTAAATTGTGTGACATTCTTGTTACTGTACAGATATTGTGCATCTGAAATTCAATTTGACATATTCAATCTCCTCAAATTATATATTCATTGCGGTTAGGCACTCTAGTAAGTATTTCATTGGTCTTTGAGGATGAAAAAAAAGTGGATATGCACCAGTACGTGTGATTAACGCTAATTTTACTTAAATCATGAATAATATATTGTATGATATATGATCATTTTTTGTTTTACGTCTGAGTTTGTAGTACCAGTAAAAATTTGGTAGGGAAAAACATAGAATAAAGTGATAAAAATAAATTTATTTGCGAACATTTTTTGATTTAATCAAACAAAATATTTAAAATTTATTTATTTATACAAAAACTTCAATTAAAAGTTGAGTTTAAGAAAGCTTGTCAGATTTGTATTGTATATGTGATGTGTATGCTTAGAGTTTAAATTAGGATTGTATTTTTATTTCTTTGCTAGTTATTATCGCTGATTAGTTTGTTCTGAGTGGCCACAGCTATTATGCTCAGATAGGGGTTCGACGTTAAGTGATCAAATCCATGCTTTCAGTGGCAATCTTGATTTTCGTCACTGGCGTAGGCTCCTTTGGCTTTTACGGGGAAATGTTTTATTGCTTGATATGGTTGATGCTGGCGCACCAACCCAAATAGTCTATTGCTGTTATAATGACAAATTAGCCTACATTTGGGCTAGTAGTGGCCTTTCGACCAGGATTTGTTATTTCCTTCTGGTCTGACAACCCGCGGGCACAAGATAGTGAATACAATTAAACAATAATTGATTGCACGGTTGGTGGTAACAATTCTTTAAATCAAGTTTGCGAACTTGAAGTGAACACCAATCCCATTGCACTTAACCAGTCGTCGAACAACATAACAAAACTACCGCCAGTCGCAACGCACATACGCGTTTTGATCTTCCATGATCATCATCAGAGTACGACGGCAAACTAACTATCAAGGATCAAACCGCCTTGAATATATATGCAAATCAAATTTAGATTTGCGGCTCTCACTTCTAGCAGTTTCGCATACATTGAATTTGACTGGCGAAAGCTGCAAACAAATAATGTTCGTGACAGCATAGAAATTGTGCAGCCGACATTTCCATTCAAGTTCAAAGTATGCGAGACTGCTAGAGGTGAGAGCCGCAAATCTAAATTTGATTTGCATATATATTCAAGGCGGTTTGATCCTCGATAGTCAGTTTGTCGTCGTACTCTGATGATGATCATGGAAGGTCGAAACACGTCAGCGAGTACAACTGGCGGTAGTTGTGTTATATTGCTCGACGACTGGTTAAATAGAACAAGACAATCAGCAAGGGAATGATAGCATGAATATTGCCTGGTCTATTGGGGTACATCCGTCATCCTGAATCATATTAAGCCCGAAGCTTGGTCTAACTACGCAGTAACACTTAGTTACAGAGTAAAAGCAAGTGTACAGACGCGTAGGGTAGGTTTTGGCTGCTGAAGGATTATTTAGTTACAGGTACCTTGGCAGATAGTGCTCGTCAGCCTTGGTTTGCAGACTATCCAAGAGAAGGTAAACTTCGAAAACAATCCATCCCAACTAGAAATGTGCGACTTGTTCTTTTAAAGTCCACTGTTAACCATTAAATATACGAATTATAATGAATACATACTGCATCGGTCGTCACGCAGTATAGAAACTGTCGCCTTAACTGCTGAGTCTTGCAGGATGGATAAGCGAAATCAGGCTACTGCAGGCACCTTCATCTCCGATTCTGCCTCCGTTCCTTATCTCTCCTCTTCTCACTCTAACAATAGCGATCTTTTAGATACTATAAATATGATGGGTGTTGACCATATCTTTGAGTCCCAATATCGAAAATAGTTCAGGTAGACTATCATCCATCAAACATATGTTAGGTTTTAATGTCACTACATTTAATGTTCGAACTTCGAGGCAAGCTGGACAACAAGAAGCACTTGACCGTACGTTGGATAAATTATAAATCGATGTTTGTTGTGTATATGAAACAGAACTATGTGTTGCGTCCTTATCTACGCGTCATTGACTTCGTATCTCTGGTTCCACGGATTTTTCTGAAGTTAGTATTGTCCTTAGCACATAAGCTGACATTTGCTTAACTGAACGTATCCCTGTAAATAGCTGACTTTCTGCGGCACGTTTAAATAATATGTTAAAGTGTGTGCCATAAACCTTAATCACATTGCCGTTTCGTTGTATCTGCATATGCTTCCACCGATTGCAGCTCAGATGAATGCAAGGACGCTATTCCATCCCAAGCTCTTTACTACCTAGAACAATATGTTCAGATAAATTCTTGGTTACGGAGGACATGAATGCTCAGGTTAGGCGCTTAAGTAACGCAGAGTGAAGATATACTTTAAGATCGACACGCAACGATAATGATGAGTGACTGTTGGATATCTGCGCGTAACATAGATTATACTTAAGTAGCACAAACTTCAAACGTATTGTAAGATGTGACGCCACATGGCGTTCTCCAGCCCTTGGATAACGGTGATGTATCAATTAATTGTAGATGGCGTGATTGCATCGAGATTTATCATTCCTTTTTGATCAATTATGTCGACTCGGACCATACACTTATACTTTTTAAATCTGCATAAAAGTTTTCCTGACAAATAGATAATAATAAATCACATAAAGGTATAAGAAAACCCGAACTTTCCGAGAATAAATTGAAGTTATTCTAAACTCGAATTTACTTTCGACGAAGATAAGTTTCACTATGAACAATGCAGGTACTTCTGCATGTAGCATTGTAGCCTCCAGTAGAAATAATAATTAGTTCTCTGTGAAATCTATGGAGATACTTGAATCTAAACGCCAAATTCCAGCTGGTTCGGCTTATAATAATACTCGTAGAAATGTAAGATGCAATTGTAAGGGCCGTCTAGAAAGTTGGTCTCGAATTCTTTTTGAGAAAAACGGATAGCGAAGAAGCGTTTGCATAAGGCAATAGCCGCTGTTTGTTCCAACAGGCCCGAGAAAATTAAAGATTACAGAAACTATAATTGATAGTAAAAACCATCTTATAACCGATAAAATACGTCGTCTTGATAGGTGGACTGAACACTAAAGATAAAATGTTTTTTTGAACTTGCGTCAGCTCCGATTCCTGAAGCCATGCCTGTACCAACAGTGTGAAATGTTAATTTCGAAGAACCATCAGATTTGGAAATACGGGATCAATCCTTTCGCAAAGCTGCAAGCCTCGATGAAATGCTTCTGGGCTTTTTTTTATGGATGTTGGTGATATAATATTTGGAGCGTTGACTAAACCTTTTCTTGCTATATGCGATGAGGAGACCGCACTATGTGCTGGGAATGAGCCGACCATTATCCCTATCCTCATAAAAGGCAGTCGTAATTCGTGCGATAACCATCGTGGTATAAGCTTGACTCTAGTCGTGTCTAGGTTATTTGCTTCGATTATCTTACGTCGTATTAGCGCTTCGTGTGAATCACATACTAGAGAAGAAAAAGCCGGATTCCGGTTAGGACGACGTTGACTAGTTAATATTTTTACGTTAAGACAAGTTCTTGTACAGCGACGTTTTTATCACCGCACCACAATAGCCGTCTTTTTAGACTCGGTAAATCGCAATTTTCTATTCAATATTCTGTCGAAAAGTAGTGTGCCAATTAAATCTGAAAATATTGTAAGAGCTCTACACAAAATTTTTTAGTTGCGTTAGGGTCTACAACTAATTAACGCACATCTTTACAACCAGCAGTGATGTTCGTCATGACCATCCGCATTCACCCTTCTTGTTTAATTGTGTAATTGATGATTTTATGAACAACGTTCTTTCAGTCCTTCAAGATACAGGTGTTAAAGTTTTCCCGATCGTTAAATTAGTTTATCTTAACTATGCTGACGATATTGTACTATAATCCGATAATCGAGTTTCTAATCAGGCCTCTTTGAATAAAATTTGCACTTCCTAAATGTAAGATACCTTTACAGGATCAGCCGACACTCGCTCCAACTTTGCGACTGAAGAGTGAAGATCTCGGCATGGTTGACAGGTTTATGTACCTTAGCAACTTTAAATTACTCAGACAATATTTCCGACTGGATGAGTATGAGAATCATAAAAACTAGAATAGCTTTCTCGAAACTTTGCCATTTATGAAGAAACGCGAGTATTTCAATCTGCATTAGAGGTCGTATTTACAATGCATATGTACGCGCAGTTTTATTATACGCTAGTGAGACTTGGCCACTTACGGGAATTCGATCATCATTACTTTTAATCAAGGGTGAGATCTTGATATAAACACCTGGCCCATTATGCACATATATTTTTCATTATAAACTAAGTATTGTATAGTGTGGAAAGGGCAATTGATCCCGTAGACCAGTTTCGTCCTTATTGTGAACTCATCACGTACTGTCCATAATTTGCCGCGGATAGGGATCGAACCTGGTAACATCTGCTTCAGAACCTGGTGCACTAAACACAGCCAGTCTTGGCAGCTCTATCAATAACTCATGCTTTACGCCTAACGAGGGAATTATGTGAATTAAAAGTTTAGAGCAACTTTCTCCAACCTTCACCATTTATAGAGAAACGCGAGTATTTAAGTCTGCTTTAAATGTCGCTTTTAAAATGCATCTTTACACGCAGTTTTATTATACAATAGTGAGAATTGGACCCGTAGACTATTCGATTATCATTGTTTGAGAAGCATAGCACGTATAGGTTAACAACGCCGATTAACCAATGCTGACATCCATAGACTTATTCTTGGTTTGACCAATAAATGCTTCTCGTTAGAAAAAATAAACAAGTCTCCATCAATTACTTTGGCTCGGTAACGTTATGCGTATGCCCTCAATTCGAATGTCCAATAGAGCACTGTTCTTTCATCCAGCGCCAGCTTGACATAAGTAATAAGGTCGTCAGATTTTGATTTGGCAGAAACAATTCAAGTTAACTACATCCAAATTGGTAAATATAGGACCCACTTGTCTGCCAGAATGTGGTCCATGTGCGTATCATATTTCTTGTTTGCAAAGGCTACGCCATTTGGTCTCGTGTCGATCTCTGTGGCGATCTATTTGTAGATTTATGGTCGAATCCTCTTTGCAACTCTCTTTTGTTAGTTGGGCAGAGTTAGCGGCGAGGCTTTGCTTAGTTTATGATGTGATACAGTGTAAACCACAAGAAAGCTTAATTGATGATGCTGCCACACATTATTGCTGACTTGGACATATTCGTGTTGTGTAGAGGTTGAGTTTGCCTCACTTTTGTGTGTTATCTAGATAAATATACTCATAGTAACTAGGTACTCTCTATCTCTAATAAATGCCACTAATAGGTTGTCTGCCTAAACTATTATTTCTGTCGTTATTTATAAAGGTTTTCTCGCTTTTTTGTTTCTCGATTTATGGTTATATGACAGTGAAAGTGGCTACTATTTGCTTATTTATTGCTGTGCATGATGATGATGATTGTATGTAGTCCTTGATGAGCTCATCATAATGGTCGCCTCGCTGTCATTTAGCACGCTGATGATGCTGTTCTGATGACAGAAATGTAATAGGAGCTCCATTCGGTACGACCTGAAGCTAAATGCTTTGAAAGCCGTTGCTGTGGCCATGTTTTTATCCGGAGCATATCTTCCCGAATACGCGGTGTTGCCAGTCATCAACGAATTTGTTTCTCTCGGAACCCTGATGACGCTATTTCAATCGGCTTCTGACGATATTTCTAGGCATATTAATCTTAATGCAGCAGACTTTGGAAAATATGTAAATCTACCGGGAAACGCTCATCTATTAAACTGCCTACTTATTCCATACTCTTCGAATAAAAAAACGTCGGTCATCATTGGTAGATGACCTACTAAATATCGTTGCCAACTGAGCTCCAAAAATGGTTCCAATAGAGACAATTTTACGAGCCGACTCGTTCTGTTCGGCAACATTTTGATATTTAATTGTGCTTGAACATTAATAAAGAACGTGAATTTCAGCGGTTGGTGCTCTGTTGAAGGAAACTGCTGAATGGCTTGGACCGCAGACAGTTTGTGCCATTAATCTTTGGTCGGATAATATAACTTGTGCTACAGATTATTTGTTATTGCTTCCGTACCGTTACTTATCAAGAGTTGCTTGAATAAACAAGAATCTGTGTATCTAACTGCAAAGAGAGTCCAGCGAAGAGGCCTGTTTACTTATGCGCTAATGGCATAGACTTTTATGGAACCGACCTTGAGTGAGATCTAGATCTGCGTTTGTGTTTTATATTATCTGTACTAACTGTGAATGAAAGTCTTGTTGTTCGTGTTTCAGTAATTTGTATACATTCAATAGTTTTCCTGCGAAAAGAACTTGATTTTGGTTCACATAAAATATTGGAATGCTGATTTATTGTAATCGTTATCCCTCCTCTTGCTATTTGCTTGTTTGTCTTAAACATATTTAATGAAATTTATTTATGCACCCGCCGATCATTTAAACTTTTCGAGTATTGTAGATCTTTTATTTCATTCTTCCTTACCCGTTTCACCAGATGCCAGTAATTTCGCCAAAGCTTTACTTATGTTGGATCTTTCATGCTCTAAATTCATTCGTCAATATTGATAACAGTTGATTCCTTGTGTTATATTAAATTATTCACAAGTTTCAGGGCATTAAATATCCGTCCAATTCATGGTTCTTGCTGATATCTGTTTCATTTATACTTTGTTGGCTCTGTAAAAATTATTACCGATTAAGGACATACATGTATATACACTTGTGTGTTTATGTGTGTGTTTTCTGATACTTTTTACAATTTGCTGCCCAATTTTAGTCACTGCCTTACTTTTCTGTATTTGACAATATGTAGTGTCGCTTTGATGAAGACATTCGAAAATAATTAATGGAATATTCGACAACTAGAGGAATCAGCGGTAATTAAATAATTGTATTGGAGTTGAGCACAACAAAAATTATACGATAGGCGTATTTCACACAAAATTCTAGTTTTTAAACTGTTAAAACAGAAAAGATGGTAGTTTACCGATTTTTACGAAATGCTTACAATAAAACCTGCTAGTTTGAAAATATCTGTCTTCCAAGAGTAAATGTAGTCGGAACTTCATTTTCCTCTCCATAGTCTCTATCCGATTAAAGGCGTCATTGTGGGTCTAGTGAATGAGAAAACGTATATATTTTGCATTCAGTAAATATCAAATAGTTTAGACATACCACAGGGAAGGTATACATACCAAAGTCAGCAATAAGAAAATACTCTCGTTAAATGGTGCGTTTTTATTTCTAGCAATACGAATGATCCTTGCCGTACAGCTCGTAAGTTATGTGGAGAGAGATGTTGAATTATTAAATAATATATTCATTGTGCTTTTTCATTTTTACGGGTTAATTATATAAACTAGAACTTGTTTTGAGGGAAAGTAATGTGGAATAATTTTGGCACTCGGTAAATTGTTGCTATTTTTTGAAGTTATGTTATTTTGTTAAGGTTTCGGATAGTCACAATTTAGCATAAAACTATAAATTTTCATAAAAATTAAAATTTTTTTTAAATATTATAAAATGATATTTGTAGGAAAACGTTATCCTAAAAGAAATATTTTACGTCCGACCTACAAGGAGATTAATCATAATACATATTATGACGATTATTTATGTAAGTCCTGATAGAAATATTTTGGTTTTGCTGTTTTGTTATATATTTCCACCTGAAAATATGCATTTTCATTAAAATTAACAGTTTTTATTGAAATCACCTATGCCACCAAATGTTTAAGCAAGAATTTTAATGTATTTATATTAATTTTTCAAACCGTGTGGTTGCTAAAGGGTTTCAATTGACCACCTATACAGAAAGTAGAAATACGAACTAAAGCGCTCAAGTTCTGTGATCGTGGAAATAGGATTGGCGCTACCGATAGGGTAAATCAGAATTAATTTAAACGCGTGCATATTGCAGCAAAAGCTTCACATCCTTGCAACGATGTACTTAAGTCATTATTTTTGCCCGGTTCTCGTGTTCTATTGCAATTAATATGAACTATCTATAAATTAGTGATTATGAAAAGCTATTGTATGTTATTTTCATGGAAATATAGTAACTGGTAATGATGGTTATCAGAATATGAGGCCTTAGCTGAAATAACGCGTGACAAGAATTTTTTACACCCTTTATAATCTATTTAGTCTTTCTTAACTGCAATCTCTTGCCATGAAATTGACAGTCTTCCCGGTGTAGATACATATTTTGTATGTTGTGAGTATAATTTCAGGCCACAATGTTATTCATTTTTTTTAAATATGGATTTGATACGCATCGCTTTAGATGATTGCAGTTTATGTATTAGGTTTTGGGGCGTTGTCCTGTTGCTATCTAATGAGTAACCCCTAAGCACGAAATGCATGCTTAGTAAGGATTTCATATTTTGATCATAGGCATTTTGGTATATCCTCTAGTAGAAACGTAATTTAGCTACTCATCTTCTTTCAATAATGTTGACC
>JAQBSW010008352.1:0-34776 GCA_029291075.1 Eudiplozoon nipponicum | reverse complement strand
AGCTGGAACCTGCGCATGTCTGCTTCGGAATCTGTTTAAAGCCAATAAAGGTAAACTTACAGTCTAAATCTTTCTACAAACCAGATTACAACACACCCGAGATGATAGTAACATTAATAAATATAATGTAATCACTAAAGCAATGATTCTAAATTACGAAAACTGCATCAAGATTTCTCATAAACATTTTTGGGATTAGAAGGTGTCTCAATGGTTTGTGCACCAAACTCCGAAGCAGACGTGCCCAGGTTCGAGCCCTGCCCGGGGCAAATTCTGGCCAGCAAGAGATGAGTTCCCAATAAGGACGAAGCCGGTCTACTTTATTTAGGTTCAGGTTATTTACCATTAAGATGAAATTTTTATTCCGTCGTTATTGATTTTAACTAAAGAAAATTATATTTGTGCTACGACTGATAGTGCTTAAATGGGTATTTAAAAAATGATTTAACTTTCGGTTGACCACCTCACGTTTATGCCTAAATGGATAAATAATTTATGAATTCTTGGTTGCTTAAAGTTATTTTATATAAAAATATATAATACTTAACTAGTAAAAAGTTTTGATCTGGACAATTATGAAGAGTTCTCTATAACGATGTAACCGGTCTACTGAAAGAATTGCCTTTTCTACATTATAAAATTCTTAGTTTATACATACAGGTGTATGTATATAATGTGACTGGTATTTATATCAAGATCGCAAACACAATTTTAAAAAAATTAATTTTGACCTTCCATATTTGTCTTTCATGATTTACTGATTAACCCTTGGAATTGTATGCCTGCGTAAAATTTCCGAAGACATTAGCCGCAAGGCATATATAATAAACCGGTCTGATTATAATGAGAAAAATTATAATAAACTAAATAAGCTAGATGTTTCAGATAATATAAATAATGACGCAACGGTTAAGTTAAAAGGAGAATTTAAGGCAAATATAAATGAATGTATAAGGCCAGATGTGCTTTGATCTGTGCATATTTACTTCCACATTTAAAATGATACATAGTTAGGTTTAATTGTTTTTAGTGAATATCCACAAATAGTTCAGTTGTAACTATCAAAAATGTTCAAACTTAAAAAAATTCATTAACTTGTTTGCTATACAGTTAATAAATACCCATATGTTTTTTACTATGCACTGAAGAGTATTTATCATTTAATAGTTAGTATCAATGAATTAAAGTTGAGAGCGAGTGATAGAATTGCATGTCAAGAGGTCGTATCCACGTTTACCAACATTCCGGTCCATGTAGCATTAAAATCCGTTGCACATTTCCTTTCAATGTTTCCTAAAGTTTAAAATAAAATTTAAGTTATTATAAGTAATGTAATGGAAATATGCATGTTGGGCACCCACATTCCATTTTGAAAAAAATTGGAAATTTCCAAATGCGACAACCATTATTTAACGTAGACTACGCCGACTACATTATTATAAATCATGCAATTATGTAACAGCTTACTAATAAGAAATAGTAGTACCTCATAGTAACCAAAAATACAGCGGATCATATACATGCGATGTTAGATGAATTATTCAACCAACTCATTTTACTAATTAAATCAAGGTTTCGAAATTGATAAATCCTCAATTAAATTAATTTTATATTTTATCAGTAGAAACTAAGCTGTGTATAAGGTAAAAAAGGCGATTCATCCAGCAGACTGGTTTCGTCCTTATTTGGAATTCGTGATGTACGTTCCAGAATATTTCAGCGCGCGTGTTTCAACCAAGGGTATATTTGCTACGGGGTCTTGGAAATTATACATCGGACGAATTGCCTTTGATTGATTATACAATACATAATATTTTCTGACTTATATATATATATATATATAACGGGATTTTTGTTAATTTCAAATTCAAAAACATGATTTATGTCGTGAAAGTCGCAGCCCAACCAGTACTTCTTCAACTGTATTACTTACACATATGTGGTGGAAGCTGAAGAACGTTTATGTTTGTAACTGTGCAACTGACATTTCCCGTCAAGGAATACGCATGTGAGAATTCTAGTGGTGAGAGCCGCATATTTATCTTTGCTTTAACTATATACGCATTGCGGGTTGATCCTCGCTAGTAGGTCTGCCATCCTGTTCTGATTATGGTCAAGGAAGATCGAAATGCGATAGTACGTGTGACTGACGGTAGTTTAGCTATTACTTTAACCAAGGTTGCGATCGTGATATAAACATCTGACTCATTATATACATATATTTTACAGTATATACTTTGTATTACATAGTGTGTAAAAGGCAATACATCCAGTAGTACGCTTTTGTCCGTAAAGGGAACTCATTACGTACTGGCCAGAATTTGCCACGCACAGAGCTCGAACCTGGGCACGTTTGCTTCGGAATCTGGTGCTCTAACCTCTGAGCCACCCTGCCGCACACTACACGCAATTTTCAATTATATACCAAATAATGATTTTTTTAGCAAACTTTGCACTTGACCGGAAATGGCAGCTGCAAAATATCTATGCAGTTAGGTTGAAACGTGTCAGTATGTGTAACTAAGAGTAGTCTAGCTATGTTGTGCGAAATGTAAAATACAATGTAATTGGTGATTATATCAAGCTGGAAAATATTTTACACTTGGTAACGAAGAATACATTCAAACGTTGAATTGATCTATCCATCTTAACCACTTTGTAAGTAAAGTTCGCAATCGTGCATTATGTATGAATGTAGTTAAATATCCTGAAATAAATAGCTGTACACATAAAAATACTTTGAATTCCTAAGAATGCCAATTTAAAAACAAATTTTAATAAGGTGGGCTCTTCCATGCCAATTGTTAATAAACAGTTATGCTTATTTTTAGAATATTAAGGCTTTTAATATAAAAAGGACATTTAATTAAAAAACTGATTGAATTAATGTGATTATATCTAGCCAAAATTGCCTTTGGTCTCAGGCGCACTTTATATAAATACCAGTCCCATTATATACATAGAATGCACATTACGCTTTTATAGTGTAGAAAAGGCAATTCATCCAGTAGGCCGGTTGTGTTCTTATTAGGACTTTATCACGTACTGTCCAGAAATTGCTGCTGACAGGGTTCGAACCTGGGAATGTCTGCTTCGGAATATTTTGTTCTAACATGATGCATTTCGTAGTTTATACTTAAAATGTATATCTATAATAGAACTGGCTTTTAAATTAAGATATAAAAACCTGACCCACTAATTACACACATTTTCAGTATAAACTACGAATTGTATAGTGTATAAAAGGTAATTCATCCAGGAGACTGGTTCCGTTCTTATTGGGAACTCATCACATACTGGCAAGAATTTGCCGCAAACAGGGCTCGAACCCGGGCAAGTCTGCTTCGGAATCTGGTGCTCTAAGGAATAAGTAATTAAAACTACATTAGGAGATTATATTTCTTTGATTTTTCAAACGAGTTAGAGCCCTGTCAGCGGCAAATTTTAAACAGTACATGATAAGTTTCCAAGTAGGGCGAAACCGGTCTACTAGATGAATTTCCTTTTCTACATTATATTAATCTTGGTTTATACTGAAAAATGTATGTAATTAATGGGTCAGGTGTTTATATCAAGATCGCAATCTTGATTATAGTAATTTTTATCAACACCAACGCAACCAAAGTTCGTCAAAGATAAATCAAAGACAGCATGAACGGAAAGTATAATCTCGTGCACATTCATTTCGTGCTTACTGGTGACTTATCAGTAGGAGCCGCTATAATGCACTTTACCCATCATATATTTGGTTGTGTTATGTGGGAAAATTAAACAGTCCAATCTTTTATAAGAATGTTGTGACCTGCTGTAGAAAAGCCAACTTCGAATAAAATCTTCCACAATGCGATTTCAATAGCTGTATATTATATATATATATATACCATATATATATATATATATATATATATATATTTCGAGGAAGAAC
This sequence comes from Eudiplozoon nipponicum, assembly GCA_029291075.1. NCBI lineage: Eukaryota > Metazoa > Platyhelminthes > Monogenea > Mazocraeidea > Diplozoidae > Eudiplozoon > Eudiplozoon nipponicum. Next base: position 30,851 of record JAQBSW010008352.1, on the reverse strand, counting down.
TGGGCTGCCTGAGAAAAATTTTACTAGTTAACAACCAACCAGAGCGGTTCCTAAACTTACCATTTAAAGACGACTTATCAACTTGAATAATTGCATGGCAGTTGAATATAATAACTAAGGAGAATTCCCACATTGTTAAAGTTAATATAACATTTAGCACACAGAATCATGAGGTTGGATGCCAAAGATCAAATGCCAATTCTCTCCAAATCATTCAGTCTACAAATTCTCATGTATGTGCGGTAGCACATATATTGGACGTATGAAGAAGCAATTGGTTAACAGAATCCAGCATCTTTTACTGCAGAAATTGATTTAAAATAATTGACACCGTCAGGAAAATCAGCTTTTGCCGACCATATATTGGAAACAAGAACCCAGTCAATTTTTCAATATTCTCAGTTCTAAATAAAGAAAAATAAGTAAAAGTATTTTATATTTATGAAACCCTTTATATAAAATAACAAACAACTGGCCTAAATATTCAAAAGATTCATCAGAATAAAATTCTAATCGACTGGCCACGTTTCACACAATCCAACAACATATTACTTGCAACCAGGCAAGACCTAACACCCCCTCGACCAGACTCAACAAACATTCGATCTGATTGGCAACAAACTGTAGGATAAATAACTGCTGCTCATACAGAGACAGATATTTTCAAACAATATAAGCATTCAACATTTCAATACGCACCTGCTATGTAACCAAGTTGAGAAAACAAAAAGACGGAACAAGGGGAAACGAAAGACTACACTTGGAATAATAATATTCGTAGACGTATCAGCTAACGATGCGAAAAGTTGATTTATTCTGAAGCCATCTTCATGCAAGAATGACCAGATCTCAGACATCATGTATCGACTCGGAAACTATATTGTTAGTATCATGTACCTTTTCGGTACAATAGTGTTGGTATCGGTCACTAACACAATAGCCATATTGTTAGTATCCTTTACAGACTCGGTATCCATATGATATAGTGTGAGTTAGCGGTGAAGTAGCATTGTCGTTGACTTTAGATGATGTTAGCTTCACTATTGCAGGTGTACACATTCGTCTAGGAGATTGTACCGTCCTATTATCCCAAATTCTTGACCAAAATATATATAGTGGTTAATGGGCGTAATACCGGCTCCTACTGATGACTCGCCAGTAAGCAAGAGATGAATGTGTACGATATTATACATTCCATTCATGCCGTTATTGGTTTATTCTTTTGGTCATATTTGTGTTGATTCCCCTACCGGAAGCCGAAATATATAGGGTAAAATTAAAATAAATTGGATGCAAACAATTTGTTTGTAGTGGATGTCAATAGCTCACCATATTAAAACAATTAAGCAATATTTTGTTTTAAGTTTATACAAATTTTGTATAAAGATAACTATTATTAAAATTTTGTATTAATTTCTGGAAGATTTTGTTTAAAACCTTTCTCGCACCTGTTAGCTTGTGTTCTTGTTCGATTGTCGGATTTCTATTCTGCCGTGCGGTCTGTTTTTTAAGACCAAGATTATCTCTCTGGTTGCCATTATTGTTCATGTCTTAATAACCGTACAGTATTTAACAAGTGCACTTTTATTATCGGAAGTAATGTCTATTCAATCAATGTGGGAATCAAAAATACCCCGAAAACAGTTATTTACTTCAAATTTGTCTTGTCAGGTACATAGTCGCACCTTGGCTTAGTTGCGGACCAGAGTGCAATTCCGACGCATATGCTTCCGATTTTCTAATTGAAAAATCATTGGCGGGATTTGAATGATGTTTTCATTTGCGAATCTGGATTAATTGAAATGACTAACACAGCTTTCATTGTTCCAGTAGTTTTCTTTTGATAAAATATTTCGGCCTAACTTACCGTAGGCCTTCATCAGTTGCAATCTGCCTCACAAGTTTAACAAACCAAACAAATGAATCAAGCGCGTCGTTTGTTAAACTTGTGAAACAAAATGCAACTGATGAAGGCCTACGGGAAGTTTGGCCGAAATATATCATTATGCGAAAGAAGTTGCGCCGTTTTGACAGCCTCAGTAATCGTGTTTTAAACAAATGCTTAAAAAGGAAATATTTGACACTTGCCTCACGAGTTGTTGTTTTACTAGTGTATATTTAGTGTACCATTTAAGGCGTTGCTGCTATAATTCCATGTTAAATGTTTCTTGAAGGAAGTTCTTGGTTGCGAACCTGGACTAGTTGAAATTACCTGATCTACGTTTTGACTAACGCAGCTTTCATTGTTCCAGTAATTTTCTTTTGTCAATATATTTCGGTCTAGCTTACCGTAGGCCTTCATCAGTTGCATTTCACGAAACAAATGAAGCAAGTGCGTTATTTCCTCTAGCCATAATATTTATACCTCAGACTGACCTTTCATTAGATATTCGCGTGTCACATGTGTGTGTGTGTGGCATTTTCATAACCGTTTTTTTCATCATAACTAATTTAGACCAGAGTGGCTGAATAATAATTTATCAATTGCATGCGACAACTATTCGTTTTACACACTCAATGTAAATGACGTAACTGAGATGGGGGAGACCCATAATTCAGAAACACTCGTCATAAAAAAATTGCCATGAGTGATTAAAGCAGAAGTCCGAAAGACTAATGCACATGTTAAATTACAATTCAAACCACTAGGTTGTACTCAAGATAGACAAGTTAATAACAGTTATTGGTATACTATTAAATAGATGCACGCAACGCATGTACATGTGTATGTGTATGCATAACTAAAAAACTTCGTTAAAATATAATTGATACACATGTACGTATATCTAAATGAAACTGCAGTCAATAGACATTAATTTACCCTTTGCACGCGTCAGACAAATTATTACTTATAAATATTGTATTATTAGAATAATTTCAATAGGTAGGGTGGGGGTGCAAAACAGAAAATAAGGGTTGAAATAACTAATTTTTTTAAAATCAAACGAATAGTTAGAGATGAAATTTTGAAGACTATATTCATAATAATTGATTATTCATTTCTTGAATAAAAGCCCACTAATTAGTCAATCTTAATCTGATGTTCTTAATCTTTTACTGGAGCTTGCTTCAGTTACCAATTCATGCAATCGCCTTTTTCTTCCACTAGCTAGTGCAGTATTCCAAATCGGACTTAAAGATTTTTCAACAGCTGTTTCATTCATAATATTATCTCTAGATTTAATTTCTATAGATTCCCTATTCAATCTCGTCATCCTATTACGACTACATATTGCTATGCGTTTGCATTCCTCCCAGTCGATAGTATGCCCAGTCTCCACTACATGACGAGCAAGATCTGATTTAGCAATATGTCCATACTTACACGCAGTTTTATGTTCATCTCTTCTTACTTTGATTGGACGCATGGGCTCACCAACATACTTGAGACTACAATCATTGCATGGGATCTCATACACTCCTGAAGTGTCTAAGGGTTCAATCTTTTCTTTTTGGTTAACGAGTATAGTGCCTAGTGTAAGGGGCTGTTTTAAAACGGTCCTTATATTGTATTTTAAAGCTATTGATTTCACTTTCCTACTTAATATAGAGTCCGGTAATACCATGACCTTCCGCTCTTCCTTATTCTTATCCGCTTTTGTGTATCTCAAACTAGGATTAAATTTTTTCACCATGTCCTTCATTGTTGTATCTATTAAATGAGGAGGGTAACCATTAGTCTTAAATATATCGCGTAGTCTGTCTAATTCTAAATTCCTATGCTTTATATCTGTTAACTTGAGACTTCTTAATGTTAATGACTTTAAGATCCCGACTTTCATACGAAACAGGTGATTGGACTTGAAATTAAGAAGGATTCATGCATAAGTATCCTTGCTATAAATATCTCTTCCTAATTTCTGATCATTTCTAATTAATTTGACATCTAAAAATTGTAATTCACCTGATGATTCACTTTCTAAGGTAAATTGGAGTTCGTTCATTCGATTAGCTAAATTCCAGATCATTAATATGTCATCCAAGAAACGTAGGTACAATTTTGGTTTCATTGGAGTCTTATCCAACAGATTATTTTCCAAATAATGCATAAAGATATTAGCTATTGGGAGCGACAAAGGTTGTCCCATTGGAACGCCTCGAATTTGTTTATAAAATTCCTTCCGAAATTTGAAATAAGTGGAGGACATACAAATACGTATCATCTCCATGGCGTGTCCTATCGTTATTTCGCTTCTTTTTAATATTAAAGGGTGATCAGCTAGGAAACGTCTAAAATAATCCACAGCCTCAGGTACCAGTATATTCGTGTACACAGATACTACATCTAAGCTTACTAACCCACCCTTTTCATCTAGTACACATTTATAAACAATTTCAACCAAATGATATGAATTAAGCAAGGTATGTTCCAATAAATAGGAATATTTTCTTATTCTATGGCACAAAAACTTTGAAATTATATATATTAGGGAGTGTTGTAGGCGGGATTTGTTTCTTGTATTGAAATGGATGCCAGGCTCAAACTGACTGCGGCTGGGGAACGTGAATAATTTATTAGTACGATTTCAGCTGACCGGCTGGAATGTAAACTGCGTTGGACAATTCCATGTACTATAGGCCTAAATAATGGTTCTTACACTCAGACTGGTACGGTTCTGGCATCTGAGAAGTTCATGATAGTTAATAAGACACGAGCCTCTACAAGATTTTCCGACCACCTTAGGGACCCATCCGCTGGAAGTATTACAGCAGGTACCGATCACGTTGATCGCATGTCCAGTGGGATATTTGTTACCTACGTACCTTATGAGATAGCGCAGTTCGGAATTACAAAATACTTTAGACCGTCCAGGTCGCTTGTAGGGGCCAAGATGGAGCTGACGATCATTCGGACTGCAGCGTGTTCCATTAAATTCAAGAATTCACAGAATTCTAAAACGAGAACTTCAATGAAGCCTGGGAGCACGAAAGTAACCGGCAAGTGGGGAAATACGTTTAAAAGTCACCGGAGTCAACATTGGACAATGTTGATCGTGGTATGTTCTCTTACTAAATTTTCTCGTTAATGCAGGCGCGTGTATGACCATAGTTTCGTCGGATATGGTGTAAATGCAGTTCACTTCATTTGGCTAACAAAAAATGGTCCGTGTAAGATATTCCAACGTAAGACGAGAAGATAAAGGAGTGATTGGTGGCAATAAAACAATAAATGTTCTTTAAAAGTTAGATACTGCTTGTATGTATTAGGTGTTGCGAACCTAGTAACAAATTAGTTCAGTTGTGACCAGAAGGATAAACCAAAGGCAGCATGAACGGAAAGTATAATCTCATTCACATTCGTTTCATGCTTACTGGCGACTCATCAGTAGGAGCCGGTATTACGCCATTTAACCACTATATATTTGGTAGAAGAATGTGGAATAATAGGACGGTAAAATCTCCTAGATGAATTTGTAAACCTGCAATAGTGAAGCTAACATCGTAAAGTCTACGACAATGCGACTTCAACGCTAACTCACACTATATAATATATATACCGTGTCTGTAAAGGATACTGACACTATGGCTATTGTGTTAGTAACCGATACCAACATTATTGTACCGAAAAGGTACACGGTACTAACACTATGGTTTCCGAATCGGAACATGGTACCAATATGATTGATATCAATTTATGCAATAGTTCACCGAAATTGAGAATTACAACAATTTCTGAACACCTGTTACTCCAGTAAATCCATACACCCTGGCCTTGATCGATATCAGTTATCACATTTCGCGGTAAGCATGACATCATTCAATTCAATATATAACAGTTAAATACTGTTTGTGGCGAAGAACTAATATATATGCTATATATATATATATATATATATCTGTATATACATATATATTCTATATATATTATATTACTGCATATTTATATATTAAAGCCTCGCGCACCTAATACAAATAAATTCAAATTTTGATGGGAGCGGATATGACGATTGTGATGTCGAATATGGTGTAAATGTAGTGCACTAAATTTGGTCAAAGACAGTGGCCCGCGTAAGATATTCCTATACAAGACGAGAAGATGAAGGAGTTATTGGGGACAATATTGCGATAAATTTTCTTTAAATTTGAATTTTCTGGCCGATAAAGTAAATTATAGATCAAATGGATCCCCAGGCTGGAGCTATATTCACAAGTACTTAGTTCTTCATCAAAGAAGGACTGGTCCAAAATTGGTGAGTTTATCAGACCTTCAATTTGCATGTTTTTCTCAGTATAAACTAAGAATTGTATAGTGTTTAAAAGTTAATTCAGCCAGTAGACCGGTTTCGGCCCTATTGGGAACTCATCAAGTACTGTCCAGAATTCACAGCGGACAAGACTCGAACCTGAGCACGTGGTTAATTTATACAGACAAATGTATTTGTTGAATAACGTTGGTTTTTACATCTAAGTTGCAAACTTGATTTTACATAAACTGTTTTGAAAGTTGTCAAAATATTATGTTTATGAATGCAGGGAATTTTCGGAAGTGAAATTTCCAGTCAAGTAGAAAATTTGCGAAACTGAAAGTGATGATAGCCCTATATCTATTGTTTCTTAACTTACATTTCAATTTTAGTTTGATCGACGTCCGTAGGATGTTCTCTCTGCTCTGGAAGACCGAGGCGCGTAAGTACGACTAGTCTTGTGTTGTGGAATTTTTGTATATATGAAACTCGCAGACCTGATATAGTGAATTGTTTACATCAACATTGTAATCAATGATTTTTAAATTTTACACACACAATATATATATATATATATATATATATATATATATATATACTATCTATATATACATTTTAAGTATTTGCCAAGAGTTTCAAGAAATTCATGTTCCTGACTGCATAGCAAATGAGCAGACGTCATTTCAAATCAACTGCAATTAATTCGACTTTACTAGAGGTGAGAGACATCTAATTTCGCATTGCAGATTCCTCATCGCCAGTCCGTTTACTATCTGATTTTATTAATTTACCCAATCCTTGTTGTACTCCAAAAGGTGTTTGCATCCATTGACTTCGATTTTACTCAGAATATTTCGACTTCCCGTTTCGGAAACATTTTTCAACGGAAATCAAATCCCTCAACAATTTGACAATCATTAAGTCAAGTGGTAAATTTAGTTTAATCTGTTTCATTTATACTTATTGAAATGTCTTTTAAGCATAACTGTCTTCTTACTGAGTGTGTGTCATTTATGTATGTGCATGTGTCTGTATGTGTTCACTCATCGAAATTAAATTACTGTGATCTGGAAACACGTCGGATGATTTACTAGGTAAGCATACGCCATGCCTGTATGTATGCGCAATCTGCTTGGACGATGAAAATTGAAGCTCAAAACGCGTCATTTCGTGAGACTAACTAATTAGTTTTCTATTTTGTGCGACTTGTTTAATACAATGGGATTGTCATTTATATCAATCTCGCAAACTTAACTTGACTATTAAATTGTATGCCTGACATACATACGACGAAAGCTACAAAGAGTTAATCTTCGTGACTGTATAGAAATTGTGCCGTAGGCAATTTCAGTCAATTGCAACGAGACTACAAGAGGTGATATATGCATATTGAATTTTGCTCTCTCTCTCTCTCTCTCTCTCTCTCTCTATATATATATATATATATATATATATATATATATATATATATATATATATTATATATATATATATATATGGTCTGTTTCTCGATAGCGAGATTTTGCGCCGTGTTCTGATGATGAAAATAGAAAGAGGTAACGCGTCAGTACGTGTGACTGAAGTTATTTTTGCTTTAATTCGTGATCTCGTAAGATAAAATGGATATTGTGTTAACCTGTAGTTTGTAAGATTGATTGTAATAACTAACTATTTGTTTGTTATCGAATTAATAAGAAATTTCGATTTATCATATATGTAAGTTTTCGCATTCTTGCCAAATAAGGCACACATAGGCTTTAATTAAATTTCATAACTACCTAATTCAGTTCTAATTTTATACTCACACAAGTAAATCTAAACTGTGATGTTGGAGAATAAATTAGACCACGAATATCTTTACACAAAATTATACATTATGAATCACTTCAAAAATAAGAAAACAACAAGAAACAACATCACGCGCTAAGCGCATCTGCAAAATGTATCTGTCAATTAGTTTGCTTTTGCTTGAACAATCTGTATGCTAATCTAAGAAGGAAGTGAATACGATGGATACATTTTTAACACACTTGAAACAAATTTTAAAAATTTGCATATTGATTGGGTCGTTTTATTTACTGGTAACTGGCAACAATAAATGGAATTTAAATTTTCTACATCAGCTATATGCAAAATAAATAAGTATATTACAAATTACTTTGACAGTGAAAATATCTTGGCCAACACAATAGTGTCAGAAATCACAAATTGTCACGAAAACCTCTCCTGTTCTTCTTAGAATGTAAAATATAGCCTAATTTAAAATAAAGCAACATTCTACTTTTAGTGAAATAGTAGCATATTCAATATTTGTTAAATATTTTTTTTTTTCTAACGAAGCGTAGTGAAACTAATTAAAATGGGCTGCCATTGATCGCAGCAACAGACTACGAAGCAGACGTGTCCAGGTTCGATCCTTGTCTGCGGAAAATACTGAACAGTATGTGATGAAATAACAATAATAACGAAACGGATCTATTGGATGAATTATCTTTCAACATTACAGAGTGGATTGATGTTTAAATCAAGATCACAAACTGGATTTAAGTAAAGAATGATGCTGTTTAGACAAAATTTTACTCTTACATAATTATTTTTGGATTTAATTTTGTGTGACGAGCTCTAGTCTGAAACATGTGCCCGACAATTTGTACTGAAATATTTTAAAAAAATAAGAACTTGACAGAAAATAAAATTTTTACTGTAGGTTTGTAGCAACGAGCGGTGTGTGAAATTAGCAGATCGGTAATCTGTACAAGCTTATGTCTATCTGTTACAAAAATCATTTAACATACGTTGGATTTATTTATGAGCCTCGATCTCCGTCACGTAGTTGACGAATCTGTATTCAGACCCCATTCGTGTAGTAGCTGCGGGCTTACTGTACCTGACCGCGAAATGTGCAACAGCACCTTTATTTTTAAATTTCTTATCTATAATGTAGTATCTGTCTCTATGAAATTTTTAACGTGCAGGCGACCACACGACAACTGATCTTCTGCGCAAAAAGATTCAATATTTAAGTACTACTTAAATGAAAAATTCTAACAGATCTTCTACACAGAGGGAAGAAAATCAGAATGAAATGGTTCTGACCAAACGCTTTTGGTGCACGAGTACTTTTTATTAGTTGAATCAACTTTGCGAACCTGATTTAAACGTACAAGCATAATGAATGATTTTCTGATGGACAACTACCGTAGATTTAGCGAAAGATGCAAAAATGTAATGATAGTGATTACATAGAAATGCTGCAGTGAAATGTATGCGAGACTACTGGAGGTGGGAGCCATATATCTTATTTTTCTTTACTTATTTACGCATTGAGGTTTAATCCTTGTTAGTCACTAAGCCATCGTGCTTTGCCAATGACCATAGGTGGTCAAAGCACATCAGTACGTATAAATGGCGGTAGTTTTGCTTCATTGTGCTGCTGGTTAGATACAATGTGAATGACTTTTTATCAAGCTCGAAATATTGATTTTAAAATCGTAATCACCATCCACGCCATCGATGATAGACTCGTGTAATTTTTATGTTGCGAAAGTTAACGAAATTAATTTTTAGCTAGTTTACTAACTTGGCATAAGCAATAATCATAAAAATTCATCAGGAAATCAGATATGCGGATTTTATCCCCAATGTTGCTAATACAAGCCCCAAGGAGGTACTACAAATGTGAGTAAGAAAACGTCGACGAGCAATCTCCAATAATAGATAGTCCAGCATTTTCAGGGGATAACACGATTAACGTGAAAGCCATTGGGGTGACGGGAGCATTCGGACCCAAACCATCAAGGAGATTGACACGACATGCGCCAAGAAATTGGGATCAATTTGTTTATTACAGAAATACTAGTGCAGATCGAATTACCAAGACGGATAATCCTGGATAAGTTAAATGGAAATTAAGTTTACACAGTTGAGTTAAACAATAAAATTAAACGAACATTGGTTGCTCGGGCGGTGATAACAATTATTATAATCAAGGTTGCGGTCTTGATATAAGCACCTGACCCATTAATTACTTACATTTGTCAGCATAAACTAAGAATTGTATAGTGTAGAAAAGGCAAGTCATCCGGTAGACCGTTTTCCTCCTTATTGGGAACTCATCTCATACTGGCCAAAATTTCCCGCGGACAGGGCTCGAACCTGGCACGTTTGCTTCGGAATCTAGTGCTATAACCACTGAGTCAATTTTTAATGCAAAAATTGTTTATGAGAAGCCTTAATGCAGTTTTCTGTAATTTAGAATCATCGATTTAGTGGTTACGCGAAATTTGTTAATTTGGCTAACATTTCTGGTGTGTTGTAATCTGGTATGCAAAAGGATTTAAATAGTTAGTTGTCTGTTATGGACTTTACACTGAAATTAAAGTTTACCATGAATTTTCCCCACATTTCTTGTAGGGATATAGGGCATTGTACACGAAATGCTTATGTACTTGAGAGCATGTCTTTCGCTCATGCTGAATTTGGTGTATCTTTCTTGATTTATTTGAAAAATTTGGTATAATGTCCGCGATACGGGATAAAAAATTGCATGGATATTAATTATCTGCAACAAACAATGTATGAATACAATTCATCTTCGATTGCTAGGAGTGAAAGCAACATCTTAATTTTAAATACATGATATTTTCATTGCGGTCCAATCCATATTTGCGAGTTTTCTGTCGTGGTCTGATCACAACCACATAGGACCTAAACGCGTCAGCAAGTGCGACTTCTAGCCGTTTTATTTGAATGGGCGACTTATTAAATGAATTTGTTTTGTGATCATTTCACCTCCCAAAAAAATGATTTAATTTATTCAACTCGCCACTCGCGTAATTAGCTCTCGATAAAATGCCTAACTAAATATTTCATCCTCGTCTATACACTAAAACTCAATAATCCTTGATCTTGGCCGCGCACACAGTTGCAACTTCTTCTCAAGTGATCATTGTGTCGATCAAATGCAGAATTTAAGCCTAAATATGACAGTGTGATTGAGCTGTAAGGCCGATTAGCTTAAATCTGAAAAATTATAGGCTGGAGAAGATCGCCGATTTAATTGAACTTCTCACTGCCTCAAATTAATACTAAACAGAAAGCACAAAGTTCAAATGCAGAATAGTTGTTATTATTTGGTGTTCTTTTGTTCCGGACATGGTTCAAGAGCCTAATTATGCGGTACTTGCATTGGAGCAATTAGCACATTAATGTGTTGAATCTAAATAATGTGACCACTTTAAAGCGTATGAGCATTGGAATACAAGAAAATGTAAATGCATGCGTATAGTTGTCAAATAATAATGAAAAACGATTCAGATTAACGCCCGTATAAAGTACATACATTCAAAATCACACACACACACACACACATACACACACACACATATATATATATATATATATATATACTATATATATATATATAGTCAGTATAAAATAAACGTTATATCAGGTAGCAATAGCAATTAATCCTGCTGACCGGTTTGCCCCTATTTGAAACTAGTCAAATAATGCCAGATTTTGCAGCAGACTGGGCTCGAATTTGCCAAATTTATTTCAAATTCTGGGTCCCCAACCAATGCACCACCCTTGTCGCACATTACACGTAATTCTATTTCATATGCAAAATTATATTTTTAACTATACTTCAATTCAGATGGTACCTAAGACTTGAAATTCTAACTAGTCAACCCAGATCTCTCATGATACATCTGACACAATACCACCTGTGGAAGCTGCGTCGAACCGCAATCTAATGGAAATATTACGATTATATATAGCCTGTCAGTATAAACCAAAATTTTTATCAGGTAGCAAACGCAAATCATCCATTAGTCTATGTGCTACATGGGAGGAGCATTGAATATATTCTCAGACTCTGAAGCACAAATGCAATGATAATGTAATAAGTATGTTTGCACTTTTGAGATGCATAATAATATTTTAATTGAACAACTAAGTGGCTTAATTTGAGTTTGGCTATTTACACAGCAAATAAAAAAATAATTCCAATAAATATCTGTTAAATTTTCAGTATATTTATTTTTTTCCATATGTATTATAAATTGTATAATGCTTTGCGTATATTCCTTAGTGTTGAGAACTAATTTAGATGTGAGGATGCAATAGGTATGGCGAGACTATAAGCAAGTTAGTACAAATAACAAATAAAGGTTATGACAAACTCAGCTTAAATTAAAGGTATAATCTCATTTGAAATGCCATACGTGGTCATAAATAGGATCCAAAATTAGGCCCCAAGCCCTCTATATGTTTGGTGAAGAAACGTGAGACAGTTGGACGGTACTTGGTGTATTGTAACAAAACCCTAAAAATGTTATTATAATGCAATTAAATGACGGTATCTTTCTTGATATGTATATATGTATATATATATAACAGTGAACAATGCACACAAATGGTTAATTCTCAAGCTATAAAAACAATAATGACCAGATCTCAGACATCACTTTGCAATACTGCGAGAATGACCTTTACATGCAAACACGCATACACACAAACACAAACACAAACGCATACACACTCACCAACTAGCCAAAACAAGAAACAGCAGTAAAAACGAGTCAGATTTGTTACCACTAGCATAATCAATTGAAAACCCAAAATGTATAAATATGTATGATTGTATAAGAGATGATTAGTATTCACGAAATAAATGGCCTTTATCCACTTTGTTATTTGTGTTTTCCTAATTATAAGAATACTGTTTAAATTAAAAAGGAATGGACATAATAAAGATATATATATATATATATATATATATATATATATATATATATATATATATTCTACTTAGTCAGTTGTGTATGAAACCGCCACTTTTGTGTTCGTCGCTCCGTAAAATTGTGTTAAAACCAGCTTTTCGTTGGGTAAAAACGTCAACTACTTGTTTTCCGTGATGAAATGATAAAAAGATACGAGGCTGTAATTATTCCTCACCGGATGATTTACCTGAGCGATAAAAAATGAGGTCGCACGGAATGGAATCTTAAGTAAATGATTATGCTTAACATACTTCAAAAGCACGCAAGCACGCGCATACAAACTTCAATTACAGAAAAATCATTGTAAAATGAAATTAATATTGTCAAAAGATCAATATTCGAGGGTTGCTCTTATAAGTCTTGCAGTTATTGTTAAGTTTAACTGGTATATTATGCAGGCATTCAAAGCAATGTACTTCCATTAAATTGACGGTTCTGAAGTATTGGTGGTAAATTATATCTATGTATATATTATCATTATATATATATGTATATATGAATATATATGTATATACATAGACAGAGCAAGAGAATTCGAGTATCAGGCAAGATTATATTAAATATCTGTTATCAGTCTATATTAAAAATTAAATATGACAGTATTTTCAATTCATCACGTAAGCCTTTTCCGTCTCTATTTGACAGGCATCGAATCCTTGCTCGAATTTGTTGTAAATTGGGCTCGGATCGAATCACATTTACGGTGGAGTTTTGCAATCATCCACCACGCAATTCTGGCAACACTGTAAATGAAAATTTCAGTTATTCACCAAATTATTTCCATCTGGTGAGACATGTTTTGCAGCTAGTTTGATCTGAAGTTCTAACCGGTCACTTTCGATCGATTATCTCAGAACAGATACCACGCGAAATGGGCATAAACTAAAAATTACCTAATGTAGTTAAGGCAAATCATCAAATAGACCAGTTAAACGACCTAGCAATATGTATAAACGAAACAGATTAAACTAAATTTATCACTTGACTTAATGACTGTCAAATTATATCAATTGTATATTGGGCGTTGCGCACCTAATAACAAATTAATTTAAATAGGACTAGAAGAAAAGACCTAAGTCAGCACGAATGGAAGGTAAACTGTCATTTGAATATTCGTTTTGTGCTTATTGGCGAGTCATCAATAGGAGTAGTTATTATGCCTTATATCCGAATATACACGGTGAGTATAGAGCATAATTACGGCTCCTACTGATGAGTCACCTGTAAGCACGAAACGTATGTGCACATGAGAGTAAACCTTCGGTTCCCGCTGACTTTGGTTTATCCTAATGGTTCTGTTTTAAATAACATCTAAATAACATCTAATACAGATTTGTATATATGTTAGTATCCTGTAAAAATCAGTATCTAATTAGAATTGTTTTATGCAGAGATTTAACTCCTATATAGTAATTTCAATCACACACAACACAAATCCTACATAACGCGACTGGTGTACTGCATGTAACTTTAGTTTCATATCTCAGTACGATTGTTAAAGTTTGCTAGTAAATTTCAAACGTTCTATTACATATTTTAGCACATGGGTGAAACACAAGCTTTAGCGTATGCTCCATATTTAGAAGAAGTTTCGGAGATTTTGGACAAACAATATGACATTTCTAATTAAATTAAATTGATGTAAACAACAATCTCATTCTACAAATCTATTTTTTAGTTTAAATTACGCATTGTATAATGTAAGAACAGCATTAAATTCTGCAGATCGGTTTCATTCTTATTGAGACCTCTTTTAGTACAGGCCAGATTTTTTTCTACAGAGAGCCATTTAGGCTTCACCTGAGGGGAAGACTAACAAAATACATAATTTAGTATGTAACAGAAATGTACAGCAGAGTGGCGCAGTGAATAGAACCACAGACACCGAAGTATATGTGCACATGTTCGAGCCTTGTCCGGCGCAAATATCTCAATAGTACTTCATAAAACCGGTCAAAAGAATGAATTGTTATAATCAAGGTTGCGGTCTTGATATAGGCACCTTAAATTAAATAATTACATGTGTCAGTATAAACTAAAAATTGTATAGTGTAGAAAAGACAATTCATCCAGTAGACCGTTTTCGTCCTTATAGGGAACTCATCATGTACTGGGCGAAATTGCCGCTAACAGGGCTCGAACCTGGGCACGTCTGCTTCGAAATCTTGTGCTCTAACCACTGAGCCACCCTGCCGCATTGTCGAGATCACAAACTTGATTGTGGTAATTGTTATCACCACTTCCTCATTTAGTGTGGTATCTCTTATAAAGTGACTGATTGGGAATGTTTAGTTGGAACTTTGAGTCTAAATGAATGCCATATGAGCTCCATCTAAAAGAAAAAAAATTAACCGAGTTACATTAGTTAGTAGATAACTGAAAATTGTATGTAGTATGCGGCGGGGTGTTTCAATAGTTAGACCACCAGATTTCGTTTGCAGACGCTCCCAGGTTCGAGCACTTTCAGCGGAAAATTCTTGACAATACAAGATGAGTTCCCAGTCTACTGGATGAATTGCCTTTTGTACACTATACAATTCTTAGTTTACACTGACATATGTAAGTAATTAATGGGTCAGGTGTTTATATCAAGACCGCAAACTTGATTATAATAATTTTTATCACCACTCGCACAACCAATGTTTGTTAAAGAGATTTAATTTCGTTTTCTACATTCTACAATGCTTAGTTTCTACTGACAAATTAATTTACATAATGGGATTATTTTTTTAATTTCAGCCCATGTAAACAATGCTCGTTTAATTGTTAAATTGCGATTACTTTCATTTTTGGTTGCGTAAATGTGTGTATGGCTGATATAACATAAAGTTAGTTTAGGTAGGACTGGAAGGGGTATTTGAAGTCTTGTCCTAATTTTAAATACGCATTTGGTTCGAGCTTTCTTTGTTTCATCAGCAGAAGCTGGTACTGCGCTCAAAATCCACAAGGTGTATTTTGTAAACATACGTGTTGGACAATTGGATAGCATTTTAAAAATAATTGATTGCGCGGGTGGTGGTAACAGTTCTTTGCCGTCGTACTCTGATGATGATCATGGAAGGTCGAAACGCGTCAGTGCGTTGCGGCTAGTGGTAGTTTTGTTATGTTGTTCGACGACTGGTTAAATACAATGGGATTGGTGTTTACTTTAAGCTCGCAAACTTGATTTAAAGAATTGGATAGCATCATTGCAAATCATCTCTTTCACAATAACAATGTTTTAGATAACTTGAAATGCAAAATTAAAACCTGCTCATCAATTTTAAAAATTAAGCAGCTGTAAATATTATTAGTGATATAAATTTAAAGATAGGTTAAATTTCAACGAGACTGAGAATGTCTCTGTTCCCGAGCTCATTAATCCCCAGGACAGGTCGCATTTTGAATGCTGTTATTAACAGTTTTTGCTGTCATTCCCTTACGCAATATCCCACATAATTGGACCAAATATAAATGGGACTAAGGCGAAATGTAGTCTCCTCCCAATTAGGCACCGGTTTGCACAAAATTCATGCGTGCACAAGATACATCTAAATGCATTCACGCTATTTCTTCCGCTCAACTAGCGGACGTTGAAAGTTTATTTTTTTCTTAACAAATCATTGAAATATATTATTTTAAAATTCCACTGGCAATTATTTTTCTTCTATTTTATGTATGTTAACCTCTTCCCGCTTCTATTCCCACTTATATTTACTCGGTTTAATGCAATTCACCATCCTATCTCTTTAATTCTCAAATAGGAACCGAAATCTTATGATTTTGTCTCGCTCTCTCTCTCTCTCTCTCTACTATATATATATATATATATATATATATATATATATATATATATCTTGGCTATTGTTTCTAAAGTTTTCTCCAAATTTTGTCACTCTGACTCTCTCTCTCGAAAAGATTTTCTCACCTCTTCTTTTGCAACTATACATTCCACTGCACAGACCTCCGGCATGTTCGCTTACCTTTAAGTTCGAATATTTAAGGATCTCTTGAAAACATGTACCTGTTTGTCCGCTTTTGATTAAATTCTTCATTTTTTCCTATATATTCCTATTTGTTTTACATATCCAAATTTCTCTCATCTCAACCACTTGCTACCTCGATATCTTATATCCGTACGTTGCCTTCCCTTTAATCACCATCTATATGACTCAAATTATCCGCCTCTTTACCGTTTTCTAAAGTCCACTATCATTTTCTTTATTTATACATCTATTCAATCTCTTTTTTTTTCTTATGACGCCTTGGCTCTCTTCCATACAAGTACGATTCTCTTTACCTCTTTCTTTTGCACATAACCGCGACCAATTCATTTTCACGACATTCTCCTTCCACCTGCTTGAGTAAAACACATTTTACTTAGAAATTTGTACAATAATGATCTTGATCAATTGTTTACCAAAAACATATATTCTTTAGATTAATTATTAGTTTTACATGTTAACTCATTCAATGTTATACTTTATATTGGTTACCAACGGGAAAATTAACTTAATAACAAACTACACGTTATAAGGTCAACATTTTTTCAAACAATAAATATCGTCCTTACAAATAAGGTTAATTTAGAAAGAAAAAAGGAAACACAGAATATACAATCTTAGGAACGAAATTGGACACACTTTTAATTAACACCCTTTAGTGACCTTGTTAGTTAACAATGGATAAATTTAATTAAACGTACTCAGAAAATTCTTTATCTCTTAAAAAACTAAAACAGTGGCGAAAGTTTTATGTTCCTTTGCAGCAAACACAATAACTGAGGATATCTAATGTGGAATGTTAGATTACGATAGAAATTCACCATTCACGTGTCAATCTAGGGTCATATTTAGACGTAGCCACCAATAATTGAACAAAGGCAAATGTACTGGTGTATGTCGAGTGCAATGATATTTTACTGTGGACTGAAGAATTCAAACTGTCGACAGTTATTTTAAGTTTTTGCTGGATTTCTGTTAAATTAGATTTTACCGTATCACAAGACTTATTAATAAGCTTAACCGTTGTTGGTTTGCTTGTGGCTACACCATTTAGAAAATTTTACCAGGAATGTTTTCAACGATTGAAATATCCATTCTGGAGAGAAGCAGGACTAAACTATTGCAGGCAAACTCACGAAATTGAACGATCCATTTTATCCTTTAAATCAAATTTGCGAGCTTGAACTAAACACCAATCCCATTGTATTTAACCAGTCGTCGAATAACATAACAAAACTACTGCCAGTTATGGTGCTTGATGACTGGTTTAATACAATGGGATTGGTGTTTACTTCAAGCTCGCAAACTTGATTTAAGGAACTGTTACCACCACTCGCGCATTAATTATTGTTTAATCCATTTTATTTATTAGGCATGGCAGACTCGGTAACCAGATTGTTAAAAGACAATCAAAAGGATGTATCATGGGCGTTTCATGCTTACCAGCGGCTCATCTGTAGGAATCAGCACTCTGACCAAAACCCACAATAAACCAATTTTATGAAAACGCGAAAGATGGCAAAAATAAACAGTATATTCACTTAACAATGATATTTACTGATATATCAAGCGGTGTAGGATGAGTATATTGTTAAATTAATATTATATGCAAAGCTGAGTATAGTTTATATCAAATGCACAACAAGAATAAATAGCATGCAAATGTTTTACTGTCTAATGGTGTTACATATAATGTGAGCATTGGCAATTGTTTTTAAACGACACGCTTCGAAAAGTCGCCCATTTTTACAACATATATAAATCTGTGCCAACATGTGAGTAAAAATAAAATAAGCGATATTAAATTAAATCAACGTTGATTAGAAACGCTTAAACAATTAGCATGCACAATACTAAAATTTCACAGCGATAAAAATGTCCTTGTTTAAGTTACTCTAAAAATTCTCTCCTTGCATAAAGTTTACTCATTGGTCGATGTGGCAAAATAAGAATTTTTTTTGGTTTAGAATCATGACAAAACGATAAAATCTCTTTTGGTCTAGCCACCGGGTTTGTAGTAAAACAAGGGATGTCAGTAGGCATTCAAGCCATATGAATCATTGCACTTCTCCTCCGATCTAGAACAAAAAATCGATAATAAAATATGATTATTTTGCAATCAAGTGAATGTGGTAGAATATTGCTGCTGGAACCACGAGACCGAAAAATATGCTAGGATACAATTTGTTGATCACGCTTAAAATTACCATATCATTTCTTCAATTAATGCTCCTTCAGTCCAATAAATTGTTTTGCAAAACAAAGAGCAGGTAATACAATTAAACAGTCATTGATTGCGCATGTGATGGTGACAATTCTACAAATCAAGTTTGCGAGCTCCCGTTGTATTTAACCAGTCGTCCAACAGCACAGAAAAACTACCCTCAGTCACACGTACTAACGCATTTTGAACTTCCATATCTGTCATCAGTGTACGGCGGCAGACTAACCAGCGAGGATCAAACCTAAATTCATTTATATAGAAAGCAACGTATTTATGCATCACAATTTAATCCTCGCTACTCAGTTTTCCGTCGTAATTTGATGATGATCATGGAAAGTCGAAAAGCGTCAGTAAGTATGACCAACGGTAGTTTGGCTATATTTCTTTCAATCAAGTTTGCGAACTTGATGTAAACACCAATCACATTGTATTTAACCAGACGGACAACATAGCAAAACTACCGCCAGTCACACGCACTGACGCTTTTCGACCTTCCATGATCATCATCAGAGTACGACGGCAAACTGACTATATGGAAAGCAATGTTTGATAGGCGACTCTCGTATTTAGTAGCCTCGCATACAATGAAATTGACTGGAAATGTCGGCTGCACAATTTCTATGCAGTCACGAACATTAACTGCTTGTAGCTTTCGCCACACATACATATATTTAGGCAATACAATTTAACAATAATCGATTGCGCGGGTGGTGGTAACAATTCTTTCAATCAAGTTTGCGAAATTCAAGTGAACACCAATCCCATTGTATTTAACCAGTAGTTGGTCGAAATAGCAAAACCAGTCGCATGCACTTACACGTTTCGACCTCCATGATCGTCATCAGAGTACGACGGCAAACTGACTATCGAGGGTCAAACCGCATTAAATGTATATGGAAATCAATGTTTGATATGCGACGCTCGTATCTAGCAGTCTCACATACAATGAAATTGACTGGAAATGTCGGCTGCACAATTTCTATGCAATCGAAAATTAACTGTTAAACACTAATATATATATATATATATATATATATATATATATATATATATATATGCAAGTATGTATTAGGTGTTGCGAACCTAGTAACAAATTAGTTCAATTGTGATCAGAAGGATAAACCAAAGGCAGAATGAAGGGAAAGTATAATCTCATGCACATTCGTTTCGTGCTTACAGGCGACTCATCAGTAGGAGCCGGTATTACGCCCTTTAATCACTATATATTTGGGTGAGGAATGTGGGAAAATAGGACGGTACAATCTCCTAGACGAATTTGTAAACCTGCAATAGTGAAGCTAACATTAAAAATAAATAAATAAAATAAAAGTGAATATTGTCTATTTTGCAGACATGATTTATTGATGTGGATTCAGACATTACGTTTAAAATCTTTTAAAAAATTATTTAAGATTCGCCAAAATGATGCACGGCATTTTTGTCATATATTACTTAATTTAAAGCTTATCAGTAACATTTTATAAGATTAAACTATACCAAAAACCATATCTATTAATAGAATATGCAAACTTTCATGTATTATGTTTTGCGTAGTAAGCAAAAAATTAGTTTAAATAGTACCAAAAAGGTAAATTAAAATCAGTATGAATAAAACTTAATATCTCATGTACACATGCTTCGTACCGAGGAGTCGGTACTACGCTCTATACCCTCAATATATTTTGACAAGGTTGTGGAACAATTGGAACATCCAATCTCCTATAGGAATGTGTAGTCAAGCAGTAATGGAGATAATTTAATATAAAGTGTTTGACAATGCGACTTCAAAGCCAACTAACTATTAATTGTATAAACCGAGCCTTTGTTGAGTTCCAACACAATACCTCCCAAGTCGGGACATATTACCAACATTACGGTTACCGAGTCGGTACACGGTACCAACACAATTGATTTCTAGATATGTTAAATTTCACCATAATTGAAAAGTATAACTACTTATGAAGTCCTGTTATTATATCGAATCCATTCACTCTGATCTTGATGATTATCAGTTATCAAATTTCGTGGCAATCATGACATCAATCATTTAAATATATCATAGTTATATACGACTTGTTGCGGAGACCTAATACATTTTCAATTGTGTATTAAGTGTTTCGTACCTAGTAACAAATTAATTCAAATAAGACCAGATTGATAAACCAAAATCAGCATGAACGAATGATGGGATCTCTTATGCAAATGCATTTAGTTTTTACTGACAACTAATCAGCGGGCGTAAAACCGGTCCCTACTGATGAGTCGCCAATAAGCACGAAACGCATATGTACATAAGATTGTATTGTTTTTCATGGTGCATTTGGCTTATACTTCTGGCTCTTTTTGAACTAATTTGTTGCTAGTTAAAAAACACTAAATATGCATATTTTCATATTAATGTCATGCTTACTGCGAAGTATGATTACTGATATCAATCAGGGTCAGAGTTTATGGATTTATTGGAGTAACAGGAGTTCAGAAATAGTTGTATTCCATAATATTGGTTAATGAGAGCATATCTTGTAATCCATTGTGAAGGCACCATTTATTGTCAAGGCACTTTGAAGACAATAACTTCCATAATATAATTAAACAATAATTGATTGCGCGGGTAGTGGTAATAATTCTTTAAATCAAGTTTGCGAGCTTGAAGTAAACACCAATCCCATTGTATTTAACCAGTGCTTGCGACTCGCGGTAGTTTTTTATGTTGCTCTACGACTGGTTAAATACAATGGGATTGTTACTTACTTCAAGTTCGCAAACTTGATTTAAAGAATAGCTTCGCTACTCTCAGCAGGCTCCGTATAAGTTATATTTGGTAAATTGACTTTGTAATAGCACTTTCGAATACTTTATATGAAGTTAATGTTATTACAAATTGACTAAACTTTCGTATATGACATTGTTTCACATTTATTGACCAAATATGCAGTTGGCATAGGGAGTAGAACCGGCTCCTATTAATAGTTCATCAGTAAGTGCGAAAAATATGTGCACATGGGATTCGATCTTCCGTTTATACTAACTTTATTTCTCTGGTCGTATCTGAAATAATTTGTTAATAGGTGCGTAGTACCTACCTAATACACAAGTTTGATGTTTGAAAACTATCTTTTGCGGAGTTCCGGAACGCTAATTTGCCTTTCATCAAATGTAAATTGCTCTTTTATCCTCGCTGCCCAGTTTGCCGTTGTGCCCTTCTAATATCAATGGGTATCCCTACCATGTCAAAATCAATGAGTGTGGGTAGTTTTATTATGTTTTGTTATTGCTTGAATGAATGATAATGATGCATGTATCCTTTCCGCAAACTTGACTTAAATAATGTCTTTTATTGTTTACATACGCTCTAATTTTCTTTTAAATCGCTGCGTTAATTTTCAATCAGCATGGACTAGATATATACTGGAAGCAAGGTTCAAACTGTTCAAAGAATATTTATCTCAAATTAATAAGACAGGTTTTGAAATAAATCTGTTGAATTGGCTTCGGTTTTACATATGGCATTTGTTTAAACCAATAAATTTAGCGTGTCACATCAGCATACCTATTTGCAGAGATTAGAAATTATAGGACTAAAGCGGGGCTAATTTGTTACTAGGTGCGAAACGCCTATTGCACAAATCTCAATAATAATTTATCTAAATTCACTTATATACTTTTTTCACTCCTTATGGTTATATGGCAGTGAAACATTAGTCACTTGACTTTTGTGTGGCTGGAAATGATGATGATGATAATGAGTTTTCCGCTACATGCAGTGTCTAACCGGGTTTAATTGTATTTGATAACATAACTCTAACTGCAAATTAGCTAAAAGAATAAAACAGTTTTTTTGCTATCATTGCTATTTTGATTCTTTGTGGGAAAACGGCCAATCAGTTTGAATGCTTCAGATATAATTTTAAAAATATCCGTTCTTCCTCAGCATTATTGTTTGAGACAGTGTTTATTATTTGCACAGAATTAACGCATTTGCATATTATGCATTGTAATACTTATATATTTAATACCATTTACGTTTATATAAAAAAGTCTCCCTACGCCAGACTATCTACATGTGCTATATAGGAAAGCTTAATTCTACGCAAAAGACGTTTATAAATTGTTTACTATGTTAAATGTTTCAATAGCCTCAAGAGACCATCTGCCAGGTTTCCTGTGCTTGTTTTCGCGATACAGATTAATTTTGGACTGCTTTACCTTCTTAAGTGCCCATTTCTCTCCTGACAACTAACACCTTTACGATAAGATTTACTAAAAAAATATTTGATTTGCTAGGATTAAGCAACTAAAATACTCAGCCTAATGTTAATCATTTAAATGAGTACACCTGTGTTCATTCTACTTAACGATAAACTCAATGCTTTACCTATTTTGGCTAATTCATACGATTGAGTAATCATTTTGTATTCTACGTGTAACTATTTAATTGGTTAGTGAACCACTAATTCCCAATCCTTTCTCGTAAATGTAATACAAATCCACGCGTTTTGTATACTTAAATTAAGGTTGCAAGCTTGATATAAAAATCAAACACAATTTCTCCAATTTAGACTAAGCCTTGAATAAGGTATCAAAGGCAATTCACTCCCACTAGCCCATGTATTCACTCACATCAATATATTAACGATAACCCATTCTTTAATTATTTATCCCAAACTCTTTCAACCACGCCCTTGATCATTCTGTAATCTAACCGCTGATACTTTACTTACGCTAATATTTGCCCATCTTATGAATCCATCATGCTTTTACCCTCTCAATCACACTCAATTCCACATTTACTCACTTATGCGCATATTCACTTACTAGCTAATTACTTACTTAAAGATCCCATACTCAATGTTCCACTTGCTTAAAAATTCACTCACTCGATCGTCCACTCAATTAATCACACACCAAATTTTCGAATTCATTAGCTAACGTAGTCCGTAACTTACCCATTGACTCACTTACTCTCAGATCTACGCATGCATTTACTCACAAATACATTAATCCAAACATTAGCAGACACCCTTAATTAAACATTGTTTACTCACTAAAACTTTCAACCACACATTCACTTTTACTCGCTGAATAACTGTCTACTTCGCTTGGTTTTATACTTTTTCACCAACGTATTTAACAAAGCGTACAATTTGAAATTAACGCTGTTTCTTTTTCACAAGCTATAATCTTTACTCCGCCTATTTATTCCATACACTCTAGGTTCAATCCACCAATGATAAATATGTGTACTTTCACATTTCTATTAAAGGATTAACTCCTACTTTCAATACTTTATTTTCATTATCAAATTCTATCTATTCATGTTTACTTTAATCACTTAAAAATAATATCTATCAAACCATGAAACCAAAATATATACTTAGTCCCGCAGTAACCAATCTGCTAGATCTCTCTTTCTCTCTTGCTCTTTATCTGAAACGTAAACATTTAGTTAATTTACGTCTATCCATTTATGCAATGTTAGTTCATTGGCGTTCTCAGGAAAGTTGGAATAAACTGACTCAACCACTGTCCTCAAAACAAAATAATCCCTAAACAGAACAATGCCAGCTCGTTTAAACACGTTTGGGGTATTCTTGTTGCAGTAGTATTCAATCATCCAGTCATAAACACCTGAAGCCATTTTGGCGCAAATTAATATGTAAACGTAATCTGCTGGTCAGGAAAGCAAAGCAACACTTGTGTTAAACTTGTGCACAAAACGAATAAATCCCTCTCAAGTGTGCCAAAAAGCTACAGAATATAATTTGAAGGATATATGTGTCTAGAAATCTTTAAGTGCTTTGATTTCAAAGCTATCAGGTTGGAACATCCTGTTGCCAATGCACACATATGAAACTGTGCGGATAAAATGAGCCAGAAAAGTAAAATATGCTCACTTAGAGAAGTCTTTTATTACCATAGGGATTGTCCGGAAGAGGCGTTGTGGTTTTGTGAATTGTGCTTACCCTATAAAAACGAGGGCTGGCTCTCGATTGATGAGAGGCCATCCACGATCTTTGGAATAAAATTCATATTATGATTTATTATTTTATATAAAAAACAGTGAAAGTGTTCCGTCCTATTTTTCCACATTCCTCAACCAAATATATAGTGGGTAAAGGGTGAAGTACCAGCTCCTATTGATGAGTCGTCTGTAAGCACGAAACGAATGCGCACGAGATTATAATTTTCGTGCATGCTATCTTTAGTTTATCCTTCTGGTCATAATTGAACTAATTTGTTACTAAGTGCGCAACGCCTAATAAAGAATTGCATATATATTAGTTCTCCGCAACAAACGTTACCTAAGTGAAAGTGTAGTTCATAAAACACCAATGTATAATATTTTAAGCAGTGAAATCTACAATTTCTGGAGACGTTTAGACGGATGGAAAAGAATATATAACTAAGTAGTAATAATTCAAAACATTTACTTACATAGAGAAAAAATCTAACGGAAGGGTATACGCAAAGTTGCTCAGTGGTTTGAGCGACAGATTCCGAAGTAGACGTGCGTTGGTTCGAGCACTGTCGGTGCCAAATTCTGGCCAGTACGAGATAAGTTCACAATAAGGACGAAACCGGTCTACTGGAAGAATTCGCTTTTCTAAATTACACAATGATTCGTTTAAACTGACATCAGTATGTACATAATGGGTCAGATGTTTCAATCAAGATCGTAACCTTCAGTAAATGTAGTTTTTGTCACAGCCCGCGCAAATTATGTTCGTTTATTGGCCTTGATTGATGGGTTCTCACTTGTCCCTTCATTCTGAAGCCCTCCATCAAGTGCTAGTCTGAAAATGACGTTGGAACAAGATTTTCCACTCTTTTCGTTCTTAATTTTCGAGACTTTATTTCCAGTCTCGTCTTCAGGGTTGACACCATACGCCCAGGAAAAAATAACTTTTGGCAAATATGCGTATGGTGTCAACCCAAAAGATGAGACTGGATATAAGATCTCGAAAATTGGGAAAAACACGTGTGGAAAATCTTGTTCCAAAGTCATTTTCAGACATTGAACTGATGGAGGGTTTTCTAAATGACGGGACAAGTGAGAACCCATCAATCAAGGCCAATAATAGTTTCACCTGGAAATGTACAAGATTGAAGACTTTACCGAACTACGAGTGCTATCAATTGTCCCGTAGATGAAAAATACGGTCGAATCCACAGCAAGAAGAATAGCACTGCGCATTTCAACTCAACATTTAATGTTCCTTTAATTAAACAAAGGGAAAAAATTCAAGTAGCATTTTGATAAATAGTATTAAAATTTAAGACTTTTTAAAATAATTACGACCCACTAAAAAGGAAATTGAAACTATTTTAAACAAAATAAAACTTATGTTTACGAATATTAAAATAAATAGATGGTAGGCAAATACAGCCTAACATTGAAATAATTTTCTATATGAGGGATAAGGCAAATGGATTTCATGCAATATGATAAAAAAGTTAAAAAAATAATGTATTTAGTAACAAAATAGTTCAGTCGTGACCAGAAGGATAAACCAAAGACAGCATGAACGGAAAGTATAATCTCATGCACATTAGTTTCGTGCTTACTCTCGACTCATCAGTAGGAGCCGGTTTTACACCCTTTAACCACTATATATTTGGTCGAAGAATGTGGAATAATAGGACGGTACAATCTCCTAGACGAATGTGTAAACCTGTAATAGTGAAGCTAACATAATCTGAAGTCAACGACAATGCGACTTCAATGCTAACTCTCACTATATAATATATATACCGAGTCTGTAAAGGATACTAACACTATGGCTATTGTGTTAGTAACTGATACCTCTTTTTTGAAATCGATGAGTACCGGATACTAACAATATGGTTTCCGAGTCGGTACATGATACCAACCTGATGGATATAAATTTATGCTAAAGTTCACCCAAATTGAGAATTACAACAATTTTCGAACACCTGTTACTCCAGTTAAACCATACACTCTGGCCTTCATCGATATCAGTTACCACATTTCGCGGTAAGCATGGCATCATTCAATTCAATATATTACAGTTACATACCGTTTGTTGCGGAGAACTAATATATATGCAAGTATGTATTAGGTGTTGCGAACCTAGTAACAAATTAGTTCAGTTGTGACCAGAAGGATAAACCACAGGCAGCATGAACGGAAAGTATAATCTCATGCACATTCGTTTCGTGCTTACTGACGACTCATCAGTAGGAGCCGGTATTATGCACTTTAACCACTATATATTTGGATGAGGAATGTGGGATAATAGGACACATTCCTCACCCAAGTATATAGTGGTTAAAGGGCGTAATATCGGCTCCTACTGATGAGTCGCCAGTAAACACGAAGCGAACATGCATGAGATTATACTTTCCGTTCGTGCGCTCTTTGGTTTATCCTTCTAGTCAGAACAGAACTAATTTGTTACAAGGTTCGCAACGCCTAATAAATACTTGTATATATATTAGATCTTCGCAACACACAGTATTTGAATGATGTACTCGTAGGTCGTTCACATTAAAAAATACAAATATGTCTGTGTGTATAAATGATTGACTGATTCATTAATTAAAACATTGACTGATTGATAAATTGAATAATCCATTAGTTGATATGCTGTCTGATTTATTGATTGACTGATTCATTATTTAATGCGTTGTCTGATTGTTCAATTGATAGGTTAAACGATCCATTAATTGTTTGCTGGCTTGATTGATTGATTGACTTATTGATATCTTATTTAATTGATGCATTGATTGATTGTTTGATTGATTAAATGATTGATTGATTGATTGATTGATTGATTGATTGATTGATTGATTGATTGATTGATTGATTGATTGATTGATTGATTGATTGATTGAATGAATGAATGATTGAATGATTGATTGATTGATTGATTGATTGGTTGATTGATTGATTGATTGATTGATTGATTGATTGATATTTTGATTGATTGATCGATTGGTTGATTGATTGGTTGATTGATTGATTGATTGATTGATTGATTGATTGATTAATTGATTGATTGATTGATTGATTGATTGATTGATTGATTGATTGATTGATTGATTGATTGATTGATTGATTGATTGATTGATTGATTGATTGATTGATTGATTGATTGATTGATTGATTGATTGATTGATTGATTGATTGATTGATTGATTGATTGATTGATTGATTGATTGATTGATTGATTGATTGGTTGATTGATTGATTGATTGATTGATTGATTGATTGATTGATTGATTGATTGATTGATTGATTGATTGATTGATTGATTGATTGATTGATTGATTGATTGATTAACTGTCTGACTGATTAAATAAGAGGAAACTTTTTTATTTAGAAATGTTTTGCACATTTGAAGATTGACAGCTTAGCAACACTTCATTTTTGAGTGGTGCTTCACCTGATCTTCACTTGGAGTATATAAATAAAGACTTGTTGCATTTAAATTGACATGCACTTGCCAAAATTACTGAAGTGCCACACTTTCTTTATATGAACAAATTAGCAAGAAAATGAAATTTGTAATCCGGTTACTATGTTGCGTTTCTCACGCCTATTTTTTCAATTTTATTTAGATTTTATTCTTTTGGTGATTATGATTATAAATCTTAATTTATGCCTGCGTTGGTGACTAGTTTAAAATTTATATAAATAAATGGTGAATTGAATTAACGTTCTATAATTTGTTTTCGGAATTAATGTATGGTTTTTTACGATTTGCTCACTTAATTTTTGTTCAGTGTGATGAGTTTCCTCTTGGCGTTGACAACTTTTGTCCGGCTTCTCACATGAAATCTGTATTTACCGATGAATAAAAACAAATTTCATTCAATCGTGTATTAAGTATTGCGCACCTAGTAACAAATTATTTAGAATAGGACCAGAAGGTTAAATTAATGTCAGTATGAACTGAAGGTAAAATCTCATGTATGTATGCCTTTCGTGTGTCATGGCCACTCATCAGTAGGATCCGATACAATGCTTTTTATACTCACTATATATTTCGAAAAGGAATGTGTGATAATCAGATGGGACAATATCCTATAGGGATTGCAAGTATGTATTAGGTTTTGCGAACCTAGTAGCAAATTAGTTCAGTTGTGACCAGAAGGATAAACCAGAGGCAGCATGAACGGAAAGTATAATATCATGCACATTCGTTTAGTGCTTACTGGCGACTCATCAGTAGGAGCCGGTAATACGCCCTTTAACCACTATATATTTGGTAGAAGAATGTGGAATAATAGGACGGTACAATCTCCTAGACGAATGTGTAAACCTGTAATAGTGAAGCTAACATAATCTAAAGTCAACGACAATGCGACTTCAATGCTAACTCACACTATATAATATATATACCGAGTCTGTAAAGGATACTAACACTATGGCCATTGTGTTAGTAACTGATACCTTTTTTGAAATCGATGAGCACCGGATACTAACACTATGGTTTCCGAGTCGGTACATGATACCAACCTGATGGATATAAATTTATGCTTAAGTTCGCCGAAATTGAGAATTACAACAATTTCCGAACACCTGTTACTCCAGCTAAACCATACACTCTGGCCTTCATCGATATCAGTTATCACATTTCGCGGTAAGCATGACATCATTCAATTCAATATGTTACAGTTAAATACTGTTTTCTGCGAAGAACTAATATATATGCAAGTATGTATTAGGTGTTGCGAATTTAAATCACGACCAGCCTATGCTAAAACGAACTACTGGGTGTGTATGTCTCAATTGTTTGTCTTCCCTTCGAGATAAACTGAAAATGTTGCTAATTTGTATATCACGCATTTTTTGTGTAACCTCGCATCCATCTATTTCTTAGAAGCCCATTAAAAATGGTAGTGGATTTTCTCAATTAATTAATCTTAATTTGTGTGAGTGCATTTTGTAAAATTTGTCAAATGCATGCAATTGGCTTTTTAGTTGCCATTTCCAATTTTTCAATACTGCACAGTTCGAAGGTCCTTTTTACTTGGCTAATTTTTTACCATTGCAGTTTTTGCAAGTGGAAAAAGCGTAACTAAACATTCTTTCATAGCCAGTTAAAAGATAATAAGTAAAGCGCCTTGTACAACTCTTCAGATTGTTGCTAATGTTTTACGTTTAACTTATCAAATTACTGGCTTATGACTAAATCAAATATGAGTGGTATTCCTTTCAATCTATACATTAGCTCATTTTTTATTTTGTGCTTTTTCTGCGCATTTTTGTATCTCTTTGGCACACCTAACAGATATTTTAATATCAATCAAGTTAACAGACTTCATGAACAACCATAGCATGTCTTTAGTAAAAAGTTGCTCTTCTGGAGACTCTAGCAGAAACTTTGGCTATTAGTCTAAACACGTAAAACCCTCCTACATGACACATAGAAGATAGATTTTTGTCCACTTCATTTATAATGCTGCTACACTTCTTAAGTAAAAATTGTAATAAAATACAAAAAAAAAATCTGCGGTTCTTATGTTAACTGTTCTGCTAGCTTGGTCGATATTCCTGACGATATCTGACATTTGTGCTGAGAAACAGTGTACCATTATATTGACAGAATAATATGGAAGTACGTAGAACACAGGATTCTGTCAGAATGCGTTGAATATGAAACTGCAGGCCCTTCGGTAATCTTGTAGATTTTTGCTTGACCACAAA
>JAQBSW010008351.1:0-34777 GCA_029291075.1 Eudiplozoon nipponicum | reverse complement strand
AATAATAATAATAGTACAGTGATAACACCAAAAACGTTTTGATACTTCCTCTCTCCACTACAAAATTCTGCTTACGAGCTGAGATTAAATTACCAGAAATTTGAGATAGCTGAGGTAAGGATTGGTCTGCTAATTACAAATAGATATATATTAGGTTTAGTTACTGAGACAAATTCTATGCTTAAAACCAGTTTCGAGTCAAAAAAATATAAATAGAACGGACTTGGAACGAGGTTATCACATTTGCTTAAATCTGCTATTGTGAGTATGGTGCTGTGGATATAAGGAGACTAATTGGCCTGAAGATGGAAATGGGATTCGACTTCCGAAAAGTCGCCAGTAAACAAAGATGTGATAGAACCGCATTTCCATTGGGATGAATAAAAAGTCAACCCGATCAAAGAAAAAACAAAATTGGAAATTGTGATCAATCGGATCTTTGTGAAACTGTCCGTGCAAAGCTACTACCCGCGTACGCAAAACACGGCGTTGGAAAAAGTTTGATCAAATCATCAGCACATACCAGAATATCAGCCCCCACCTTTTAGATAGTAAATCCAATATTCGGTAGCCATTCAGTGACTATAGTAAGCAGTTCTCACTGATACACACGACATCAAATACCAAAAGTGTTCCACCAACATAAAAATGTTTAGTTTTGCTTCAATTGAAACGTCAAAGCTTTCTCTTCACCAAGTAAATACGCAAATCGGTCACGATGAGGGCCAGAGCGGAACACATTCCTAGACCATGTTTCTGTCAATGAAGTTGACTCGTAAAATGAATTGAATATCGAAAAAACATGACTCAAATAATATCTTCAATGACGTTTAAGTCTGTTTAAAATCTGGGTAATCATGCTGTAGGTTGTACTGCGATTTATGTAGGTGGGTTTTGCGGGGTCGCTATTTATTTACTGAAGCTATGCTATTCCTACATATTCTTCGTAGCTGACGTCGAAAGAAATAAGTTTAGTGGGCTGTGCTTATAAACAGTCTCGCTATATATCCCAGTTTGGTGATTGGAGAAAGTTAAGTCGAAGTATCATACGCGTATTATGAACAATGATGAAAAGTAAAAAATTAAATATTGGTCAAAATTGACCGTGCTATAGACAGCAACAAAATAAAATAATGTTAACACTAAGTTAATATCTAGGCACAAAACCAGTCAATCATTAATCACGATAAGAAAATCCAGAGTTTCTTAACAGTATAGTTACCAGTTACTGATAAACGATTAAGAACACAGAAAAATATAAATCCAGACTTTGACAGCTAAAACAGAGTAATCCACTGTATGCTCCCGGCGTATTACGCGCCCATGTGTGTTATTTTTAAACAAAACACTATTAATTACAAATAAAATTGCAGTTCAAGAAATCTCAATTAAGACTTCTTAAAACTAACTGAGATTGTCTCATAAAATTACAGTTAGAAGAAATATTGTCAAAACCAGAATTGGTATTTGTGACCCTGAGGTAAACCGGATCTGTCGAAATTGATTATCGTTGGGTTGTAACGCGGAGCCGCGCGTTACATACACCCCCGCGACAATGAAAATTAGCACAGGATGAATGGGGATAATCAGACGGGAGATGCTATGGCTCTGCCGTAACGAGTAAACACTGACTTTGGCTCTGCTAACACTGATTTTGGTTCCTCTATTTCACGCGGCGGCATGGCGGCGTCCGTT
Organism: Eudiplozoon nipponicum; assembly: GCA_029291075.1. Classification (NCBI taxonomy): domain Eukaryota; kingdom Metazoa; phylum Platyhelminthes; class Monogenea; order Mazocraeidea; family Diplozoidae; genus Eudiplozoon; species Eudiplozoon nipponicum. Next base: position 33,082 of record JAQBSW010008351.1, on the reverse strand, counting down.
ATCTGTTGCTGGTGAACTTTTGGGCGTAAGCCGGTGATCAGAAAAACTGTCTTGAGGTGGAAGTATCGTCTTTTCGTCGCCTGATAGACCAATATCGTGGAACAGTGGGTCATTTGGAAGTGCTGCTTGAAATTATTCAGAACTTATAGGTGAAGGACGCACGATGGAGGCACAGAGTTCTGCTGGACGGTTCAGGGAGTCTGCAACTACATTTTCTAGCCCTTTGACGTGAATGACTTCATATTCATACTCGTGTATCCGTGTAAGTTACGAGTTGACACACCGTAAATATAAATACTCTTTCTTTCTTCTGAGCATTGGGAGTAGAGGAAAGTGGTCGGGGTAGATCTTAATATTTCGGCAATCCAGATAGGTGTAGAAATGTAGGATCGATTGGTAGATGGCGAGTAACTCTTTACCTAATGTATCATATCGCGTCTCACAAGGTGGTGGTTTTCGCGAGGAGAACGCGATAGTTCGGCGTACGCCATTGATGGATTGTTGAAGTACTGCGCCTGTGGCAACGTCGGATGCGTCTGTGATCAATTCAAATCATGTGAATGAAGCATGTTTGTTTTTTATAAAACCCTTTTGGCATCCTCGTAAGCCTGCATGTCTTCCACGTTGAGCTGAATCAGTTGAGATTTGTTGACAAAACGACTTTCTGGCACAAGACATTTGTGAAGGGTGCCAGAATCTTGGAAAGGCAAATTACAAATCGAGAAAAGTAGTTTATTTTGACCAAGAACCGTCGTAACGCTCGAACTTTGGTTGGAGACTGTAGATCTTGAATGGCACGAACCTTAACAGGTAGAGTTGACATTCCTTTCTCAAAAATCTGATGACCCAGTAATTCAAGTGATGTTTGTGCAAAGACACATTTGTTGCCATAAAGCAGGAGGCCATAGTCTGCTAGGCGTGCGAGTAGAATGTCAATATGCTGTATCTGTTCGGACATTGAGTTTTAGAACACCAGAATGTCGTCTTAATATGGAACTACAAATGGTAGACTGTCTAGTATTTCGTTCATAACGCGTTGAAATGTCTGAGATGCGTTCTTAAGACCGAAAGGCATACAATAATATTCGTGTGTTCCACCTCCGGTGAATCTCAATGCAGTTTACGAAATGGAGACTTTGTCCAAGATAGCTTGATTATACGCTATCACTAGGTCGAGTTTAGATTACACAGCATGACAGATATCAGATCTGAGTAGGTCAGCTTGACTTGGCAGGATGAACGACTCAGACTGTGAGCAAGAATTGAGAATACGATAATCCCCGCACACTATGAATGTTCCGGGTGAATTGGATCGTGCACAGATACCTTATTGACGTAGAATGACGAATTCTTGCTCGATGGCTTTTTGCTTGTGTGGTGTCAATGGACGTGCTCTAGGAGGATGAAGAAGTGGCTTTGATAAGATAATGAGATGAGCTGTAATAGCACGCTTCCTCTTGAGATCGGGCATAAAGGAGATAAGTTTAAAACTCTCTTCATGTCGCTTTAGAAAGTCGTCCAGTTGTGGTACATGAGAAACTGGAGGAATAAGCTGAATGGATGAGACTTCTTTGGCGCGAATCGTGTGTTTGAGCGCTAATGATAATACTTGATCGGCAGCAGTGCGTATCTCTCGTTTTTTTGGACGTATAGTAAGATCGAAATATTCGAGGAAGTCACGTCCAATGATGTTCCTTGTCGTGTTGGCAATGATGAAAGGATACTTGAAACATCGTTTTGAGTTGGAGAACGAGATTGTATGTACTCGTACCTCAAAAGTTGCTATATTTGAACCATTCGCGCAGGTAAGGTTGCTGGTGTTGACTGGGTGGGTGTGTTCAAAATAATTGTGGCGAAATAAGCTGACGTCTGAACCAGTGTCAATGAGAAATAATTCGCCAGAATTAGAGTCATGGATGAGAAAAGATTTTGATACTTGCAAAAGACAATGGGGCTGGTTGCAGGCATTTGGGTGTTTGAAGCATGACATGACTGGAGTCGTCGCTGTAAAGACAATAGTTTGATTGCGCTCTCCCGCGATAGCAACGTGCTTCGAGCCAGAAAACGTCGGGCGGCCGACAATTTAGGGGTGTTTAGCCTCTACTGCCGCGGAGCAGGCTGACCCCTAACGTTTTCCGAACTCTCCATGGGCGAATAATCTTGAGTTCTCGAACGTGTCTGCGCCCAAATTAACGTCGCTTCTGTGCGCGGGAATCTCCAGCCATTTATGAGGCAATAGCGCGTGGAGTGGCCATAGCTGCGATGATTCGGACACCACTCCGCCGGAAGCTCTGGAACTGTGGCAAGGCCTCTGGACGTCGACCTCTTGGGGGTGTTTTCGGGACGGTGGTCGACGCTGGTCACGCCTGCTCTGATCGCGACTCTAGACGGCGGCATTGACCGAGGCCGAATTTGACCTGATAGTAAGGCTCTCAAGCAGGCTGATGAGTTCTTCTTTGATGACATTAGTTTGGACTGACGATGTTGGAGACTAAGGCTCATGCAGGTGTGATGCGATGCCCCCTGGCTTTGAGGCAAGTGATTTGCAGTGGTTGTTTTTCCACCACTTGTCTAGACGTGCTGGCAGTACGTCATCTTGCACTTGAATAGATACGCGCAGGAACTTGGCCATTTCTTGCAGTGCCGTAGAAAGCTTCTGAATGAATAATCGCATCAAGATTTCATTGGATAAATTGAATTCATCGCCTTTCAGCTTCATCTCCCTAAATAGCTCAGAAAGCGAGCGGCTACCTAGGGACATAAGTCTCATCAATTCTGCAAGCCTGTCTTCCCGATCTGGTTTCAGGCTCTGCTTGACGGCGTGTTGCAGGCTCTGCCATGGCTGCGAACATGTTCCCTCATTTTATTGATACAGGATGTCTTTGAGTATGCGTCTGAAAGAAGTTGGCATTGTCTCGCATGCCCACAAGAAGATGTCACACTCTTCTGTTATATTGGACACTTTGGCCAATAAAATAACATCGTTGACCCACTCGTCAAGGTAGTCTGGATCAAATTGGCATATCGTGTACTGGGTCTATGTGATGGTGCGGTTTTTTGCTGGGCCCGCCACCGGGCTTCCTGCATTTCCTGAGCTGGACATCATCTTGTGTGTGTGCGCTGTCGAGTACAGATGGCAGTGCTACATCATCGTCACCCGTCATCGTGTGGCAGTCTTCGAGAATTGTGATCTCGAGAGAGTGGCTGGCTGTGTTTTGTTGCTCAGGATTTGCTTTCTTGTGTGTTTTCCACGCTTTACTGGATTCACTCGTCCGTGGCATTCATCCGATGTGTTTGGGCTAGCGGTAGGACTGGCACCTGCTTGATATTCTCATTGACTAGAGTTGCTGATTAATTATTTATTGGCTGTGCGCTCGACGAGACGGGTCACCATTTATGTAGGAGGTGTTGCGGTTCATGTATATTGGTTTGCGTGATAGCTGTTTATTTAGCGATGCTATGCTATTCCTACATATGCCTGGTAGCTGACGTCGGAAGAAATGGGTTTCGTGGGTTGTGCTTATAATCAGTCTCATATCTTGAGAAGGCTAAGTCGAATTATCATATGTGTATAATGAAAAAGGTTGCACAATAAATTAAAATTCCTTGTTAGTCAAAATTGACCGTGCTCTAGAAGGCAACAAAATAAAATATTGTTAACACAAAGTTAATAACTAGGAACAAAAGCAAAGTCATAATAAGCACAATAAATAAATCCAGAATTTCTTAGCAGTGTAGTTTCTATTCATGGATAAACGATTAAAAAAACACAAAATATGAATCCTGGCTTTGAGCGTTAAATCACATAAATCCACTGCATATTATCGGCGTATTACGCGAGGGTGTGTATTAATATTAAACAAAACCCTAGTATTTGCAAATAATATTTCAGTTCATGAAATCTCAATTAAAACTACTTGAAACTAACAGAGATTGATTCTAAAATCAAAGTTAAGAGAATGATTGTCTTAAACCAGAATTCGTATATTTGACCCTAAGGAAAACCGGATCTGATGAAATTGATATTCGTTGTGTTGTAACGCGGAGTCGCGCGTTACAACAGGTTTAAATATATTTAATATGCATTTATTTAAGTAAACTGGAAGATGCAATAGAAATATAAGTACGAGTTTATGTTTTTGTAACCCTGAATCATTGGCATATAAGAACGGCATAAGTAAATGACAAATAACAGATTGTAGCACGCAACTCCGCGTTACAACCCAACGAGGTTCAATTTTGACAAATATGGTACTCTTTAAGGTAAAATAATCTAACTCTGTTTTTACACAATATTTCTCTTAACTGTGATTTTGGAAACAATCACTGTTAGTTTCAAGCAGTTTTAATTGAGATTTCTTGTACTGCAATTTTATTTCTAATTAATAGGGTTTTGTTTATTAAATAAACACACCCGCGCGCGATACGCTGGGAAAATGCGGTGGATTGTAGTGCCATAGTGGAATTTCTATTCTTCGTTGGATTATTCGAAGTTTATACAAGTGATTTACTGTTCGCATCTAATTCTATATATCTGAATTTCAGAGTACAATGGATTATTATAATTAAATTTTTTAAAACCATTGCGAATAGTGGATTAATTATTCATGAAGTTTTTCATTGAAGGTTTTACACGATTTTAGTCTATTCATCATCAGTGCCAACTTTTACCAGTGACTTTATTTATATCATCATATATTTTCAATCGGTTACATGTATTCATCACAATTCAGACATTTGTGAAAGAATAATTGCTTGTGTATAAGACATTCAACTGTAGGTGTCCATTTCCGGGGTTGGTATCTAGTTCGTGAATTTTATACCCGTTTTACATATCAATGGTGGCTATTATTACTACCGGTGCGCCTAATCAGTTTGTGATCCTTTTTGGATGGTTGAAATTAGAAAACCGAAACTTGGTTTCATACATATATTAGATATAATGTTGCAAATAGAAATATAATTCACAGTTAGTCCACACTGACCATGTGTAGGTCGACAATAAAACAGATTTTAATGCAAGAATAGGTCTTAAACACCATTCACAGTTGAACTAAATTGTCCGTCTTCTAGACGACAAAAATTAAAATGATTTATGTTTACAAAGAGAAAATTTTTATGCCCAAATAGTTATTCGAATATAAATGTCTGAATTGAATTGTATTTATACCATCGATTTAAAACATATGAAGAAATGTAAAAAGTCATCGTTAAAAGCAATCACTAAAAATGAAGGGGTAAGCCCCATAAAGACTTCGATGACACAAAACTCGATTGAAAACACATGATGACATGAATGGAATCAAGGTTAAAAGTTATCACTAAAAGAGAAGGTGTAAATCGTTTAAAGGTTTCAATGATAAAAACTCGATTGAATATACATGATGACATGAATGGAATCAATGTAAAAAATTATCACTAAAAGAGGATAGGAAAACCGTATAGAGACTTCAATGATAAAAAACTCACAAATAATTAGTTCACGGTTTGCTATTGTTTTAACACAGGTTATTATATTAATCCATTGTTCTCTGAAGTTTGGATAGTCTTACACAGTAATTCCAAGGCATTACTTCTACAACTAGGCGAAATAAGTTCACTGTGACACAATAGTCCACCGCGTGTTTCATTCGTATCGTGCGCGGTTCTGTCTATTCCATAAAATCCTATTAATTACAAATAAAATTGCAGTTCAAGAAATATCGATTAAAACTGCTTGAATCTAACAGAGATTGTTTCTAAAATCACCGTTAAGAGGAATATGGTATAAGAACAGATTTAGATTATTTGACCTTAAAGAGCACTGTATCGAACATCATTGGGTTGTAACACGGAGCCGCGTGTTACAATGGTATAAGAACAGATTTAGATTATTTGACCTTAAAGAGCACTGTATCGAACATCATTGGGTTGTAACACGGAGCCGCGTGTTACAAAACTTTGTTAACAATGTTTCGTTTTGCTGCCGTCTAGAGCACGGACAATTTTGTTTAACTGTGACTTGTGTATAAGACATTCAACTTTGTTAACAGTGTTTCGTTTTGCTGCCGTCTAGAGCACGGACAATTTTGTTTAACTGTGACTTGTGTATAAGACATTCAACTTTGTTAACAGTGTTTCGTTTTGTTGCCGTCTAGAGCACGGACAATTTTGTTTAACTGTGACTTTGGTATAAGACATTCAATTGTGTTAACAGTATTTCGTTTTATTGTCGTCTAGAGCGCGGTCAATTTGGACTAACTATGAATTTTCCATACAACATTGTGTACAGTACATATGTGATCATTCGTATTAGCCTTCTCACATCATCCATCGGGAAAGGCAGGGGATTGATCATAAGCACGGATCTCAACAGCAGCTACCCGTTCTATGTAGGGAGATAGCAACCCCGCAAAAGAGCCCTACGAGATATAGCTCTATGGCATACCACACTTTCATTTAATTCCATCTCGAAACAAAGTTTAAATATATGATAAATCTCAATGAATCAGTACAACAAAGAACGCATGCCTAACAATTATCGTATAAAAATGGGATGCTTCGCAAAAAATGCGTTTACTGTTGTGCTAATTCTTTACAAACATCATCAACGCTCATCTGGCATTAAGAACTACGTCTATGAGTACTTTGTAAACCAGAAGTTATATCAAAATTCAAATTCAGCATGTACGTCTAATCAACTTATTGACAAGAATCTGGATCTCAAGATTTATTAAACTCGGACTATTCAAAAAATTCATACTACTAATCTTATCACAGAAAACACATCAAGACATACAAAAAGGCTGCCGTGATCTCACAACAATCTTGGTTATTATTTATGAATTACCACGGACCTTATATATATCTGCCAGACTATTACTTTCAAAACTTTTCAGAACCGAAATTTTGGAATAATTTTAGGTAGAATTTAGAAGTTTTTAAACGTTTGCTACTAACAATTCATTCGTTTGTCAATAGTGCGGTGACCAGAGGGTAGTTCTTTTACACTAACCCGTAGTAAAGTTTGATGGAAATTTAGAAGGCTTAGTTAAAGGTGCATTAGAAATTAATCTAATTAAGACCTAGCCTTTCATTCCAAATATGACATCAGAATAGCTGGCAGTCAAATCGCCTTTATCAGTCAATCAAAACGCTACAAATATTCTACTTGTTTTTCGATAAATTTCTGCAAACTTTAGTAGAGTACACCTAACAAATTTCAATTTCCGTTAAAATCTGACCATAATGGAAGAACTGTAGATTCGCTAGCTTTAAGATATTAGACGATCAAGCAATTAGTGCATCATCTCCAGGTTCACAAACGAACGAAGAAATCGTTTTGAAAACTGTTAACAAAATTCACATAGATTACTCCGTCCGCGTAAATACACATAAGACAAAATTGATTTAGAAGATAGTATCGAATGATCTAATTGATTATATGGCCCAAAAGAACAGTGAAACGAACTTTCGAATAATTCTGATTTTATGTTCAGGATTTAAATTACATTAGGCATAAGCGTACCAATATAAACTCTAAAGGGTTCGCCAGACTTTTAGAATAGCCGTCTGATATCTCAATTACATTTAGTTTCTAAGAGCAAGATATCATATATAGATTGTGGTGATTATTGTAAGCTGAAATCTGTGGCAAAAATGAACGCACATATTATTTTCGTCATTAAAATGTTAACAAAGTAACTTTGTTGTAAAAAGAGAATTTTTGTGATTGACTCAATATAAGTCGAGCACCACATTCAGTTAGCTAATGCAGGTACAAATAACTACCGTCTTCAATACCTTTAATTAATTTTATTATCTTAACATGTCTTTTGATGTAGTGTATAATCCAGAGTTTACCGAGATTCATGGGTAGCAACCTGCGCAAGATGATCAACATCAACATGATGTATATTGATTATACAACACTTTTTGTTTCAGACATTGTCGCAAACATAGGACATCTTAGCAACGGACTTGCCCATATATCAGAGCATTGACTCAAAATCAATTGAAATAGAACTCAAATCAGAACGATCACAGTTGATTTCCTATGGAACCGTATTGATCAATAGGTATTTAGCTTTTGCTTTCTATGGCAAATAAAATCAAGGACCTACTATTTCATACAACGTTGAAAGATTATTAAAGGTTCTTAGGAGTTTACAACTATTACTGTTAATTGATTTCTTGACAATCAGAGCAATCATACAGGTTATGTAGGTGCTTATATGATAGGAGCAAGCTCCAAAATATCATGGTCACTAGATAATAAAGGATAGCTTCTCCGGAATTATTATGTTAGTAAATACTTAATTGCCGACACATTTGGATTTTGTACAACACATTCTGCCCAACACAGAAACTATTGAATTTACAACCAGTATCACATTAGAACACAAGGTCAATGAATTTTGGAAGTCGGTATGTGTATTTACACAAATTGGCAAACAAGAAATTTGATGATATATCCCGGTTAAGAACTTCTCACTATCCATGACGCCGAGCGTTAATTTATTATCATTGTAGGCAGTAGCAGATTCAATGTCATCATAGATCATGCTCCATTGAGCTATGCACTTTGTAACGCTACTTTAACTACTGCGATTTAACCTGCCAATGCAGCACAGCTTTCTCATCTTATCTAGGGAGAGTTTAAGAACTTTCTCCTTGAGGGTGGAAAACACTTATTAGCAAATGGGCATTGAACGCCATATTTCTCTTTAAAATTTAATAGCTATTTGCTACAGAACTATAAACTTTAGCAAACAAAAACTTTCGCCAGTTTTTATATGAACAAAAATATCCGGCGATACTCATTCACAAATATTACTAGCCTGTCATCTATCTAAGTATGCTTACATGCCGATAAGTGTTTGAATATAGCATAATTCATGGACACTCAGCCAAAAACTTGTCTTGCCTACAAGAAACTACAAGAGACTTTAGAAACATTTAATACATTTTTCACCCAATAAATTTTGCGAATATCAGACTTATGAAAGTTCGGTTTCGGGAATATAGACGTACGTAGAATGCCAAGCGACTAGATTCTTAATGTGAAAACTTCTAAAAGAATCAAATCACCGGGCACATATATTTTAATTTGAAGCTTTATCACCAACAGTTTCCCGCTTATTTAATGTTCACATAGATATTGCTTACATATTTAAGTCAAAGGTTTCAGTTATCTCTTAACCAAAGGTTTCATTTTCGCCGTTTTGCATTAATAGTTCTGCAATAATTTGAAACTTCTACATATCTAGGTACATGACGTGAATGTCTCACTAAAAGATGGGTTCGCACCGGTTCAGTCATTCTAAAGCTTTCAGCAAGTTTACTATCTACAGAAAACTTTGGATTTGCAATTATTTCCCATTAATTCATTAAGGTTTCATTTTCAGTTTCTAAAACCATCATCGGGCTCGTATTAACACACAGTAAGCTATTCAAAAAATTCCAGAAAATGTAGGCCACATTTGCTTAAATCTGCCATTGTGAGTATTGTGCTGTGTATAGTGGCCTGATGATGGTGCTGGAAACAATGTACCGAAACGTCGCCCGTAAAGTAAGATTTTTTAACACCGCATTTTCAATGGTTAGTATGAACGATGTTAAAGCCTTCGGAAGAAAGGAACAAATACGTACCCAGCTCGATCGAAGACAAAAAAGGTGCATACTGAAAAATGGTGATCAATTGGATCTTTGTGAAGTTGATAATATTTGTCTCATAGGACAAACGTTTTGTGCGTTTTTGGTAACCTGTACATAGTTGGTGTAGATAATCCAACTGAATTGAGATTCTGTACAATGGCCTCAAAATCGGGCTTGTATTAACACGCAGTAAACTACTCTAAATATTTCAGTAATTGCACAGATCTCTTTCAATGCAGGTTTCCTTTAGATTTTTTATAAACTGACTAATAGTTTAAATATAGCTAAATATAATGCCTTGTAGAGGCCCCTAACCTATTCGAGTCTGAGAGCCCCATAGATGCAGATCGCTTGAAGTCCTAAAATTCACAGTAGAGTCTGATATGCTTATATTTCCATTTACATCTGCTAGATTAAATTCCGCAATATCCTGCACTAACCCACTTGTGTCCTCAAATTTAATATCGGTCTTCATGTCTTATTTGTTAAATAAATAAAAAGAAAAAATTCTTTTTAAATAAAATTCGTTACAATCAACCATGGTGGTTTAAATATGTCAGTTATTGTTATTAAACATTTGGCGGAGGATTTATCTTCCTCCACATACACCACCTTCTCAAAAACAGATGGCCAATAATAGACGTAATCGTGATTCTTCGGCTGACGTGGCACTCTTCCAGAACGAGTTGTGCATAATGGCGCCCCTGAAGTCGTCATCTCGCCCGGTAGAGTTATTACTGGTTCTTCAAAATCATCTGGTATTGACAAATAGTTTTCATGCTGTGATCCAGTAGAATAAGATTTTACTATATTAGACAACGTATCTTCTGAGTTCTGCATTTCATTATGTGCCTGTATGGTGGGATTGCACACATCAGATTCGCCCATAGAACGACGGTCATTCAACGCATCTGTTAATTCAGTGATATTGTCTATCCAGATAAACTGGGGAATGCAGCGATCCAACGTAACACAATCCTCAATGCCATTTATTTCTATGATGACATTCTTATCAGTCATCCTCTTGACCTTGTATGGTCCTTTATAAAATGGTGTCAGGCAGTTCTTCCTATTTTCATTAGTTATATACACATGCGAAGCCGATTTTAGATCAGAGGACACATAGTATTTGGTTTTTGCTTTTCTAGTCTTGGTCGGAGCTAAACGACACATCTTATCTCTAAGTGCTCCTACGAACCAATCTACATAACTAGAAGCCCAATCAAGACTACTTGGAGTTTCTATTAGAAGATCTCCAGGCAAACTTAATGGTTCTCCATAAACCAGTTCTGCTATGGAAGTACCTAATTGTGCCCTATATCTGTTGCGCATGGCGAGTAGTACTATAGGAAGATCGTGTATCCAGCTTGTTCCACTAGTACACCTTAATGCAGCTTTCAGTTCACGATGTAGCCTTTCTACCATCCCATTCGCTCGTGGGTTATACGCGCTAGTATGTAATACAGTGGTTCCCATGATGTTGAGGGATCTTACGAAAAGCTCGGACATAAATTGACTACCACGACAACTAGTGACCTTTTCCGGAACACCATAACGCGATATCCAATTATGTAGAAACGCCAACAAGACTTCTTGCGCTGTCATGACTTTTAAACTCGCCACTTCAAATTGACGACTAAATCTATCTACCATAATCAGAAAGTATTTGTTTGCATTAACTTCAGGCATCTCGATAATGTCTATGTGTACATGTCTGAACCGTCCAATTGGTATCCCAATATTCTTTATCTCGGTTCTGGTATGTCTCCACACCTTACACGTTTGACAATTGGCACAGGCTTTTACCCATACCCGTATGTTTTAGACATGTGCGGCCATACGTATCTGTCGTTGATCAATCGAATGGTGGCTTTAATGGATGGATGACCCATGTCATGTAACACTTGGATAATCTTGGCCCGTAACTCCAACGGAACATATGGTCGTGGTTGATTTCTAGACGTTTCGCATAACAACCACTTACCACTTATGAGCTTACGAACATATCCTGGCCTTTTGGACAAAACTAATGTAAAGAGATCCGATCCTTGCGCTTCCTCGATTTGACTAACTAAATCAGGCATCGAATTGTCTAAATTCTTCAACGGACCTTGAAATATCAGCTCGACATCAGCTTCATTCGGTCTGCTAAGTGCATCGGCTACCACATTCTCCTTACCAGCAATATGAGACACTGTGAAATCGAACTCTGCTAACCGTAGTTATTTGGGAATTTACTCTACGAGAGTAATTAAGCCTAGCTGTTTTACCAAGTATGCTGATCAATGGCTTATGATCGGTCAATAACTTAAACTTATGACCATCTAAGTAATGCTCGAAGTGTATCACTGCGGCATACACTGCTAGAAGCTCTTTGCCAAACGTATCATAACGTTTTTCTCGATCATTAAGCTTACGGCTATAAAACCCAATCGGTCTTACTATGTCCTGATCTCTTTGCTGTAGCACTGCCCTAATGCAACATCTGAGGCATCTGTGATTAGCTCGAAAGGTTTTTCCCAATCTACAGGTGCTAATGTGGTTATGTCACTTAACATTTCCTTGGCCCCGTGGATTATTTTCGTTCTTCATGACTCAAGCTTATAGGCCAAGACTTCTTCACCGTGCTATTTTCAGAAGTGAGATGGCGTGTTAACGATCCAAGAATTCCGGCTAGACCTGGAATGAATCGACGGGAATAGCTGATCATACCCAAGAACCTTCGCAACTGGCGTACGGTTCAGGGTTCCGTTACGTTCTTTATGGCTTCCAAAGGTTAAGTTCCGTCTTTGGAAAGTATCTGACCAAGGTATTTAACTGAAGAGCAACCGATATTACTCTTATTAGGTTTGACCACTAATCCATATTGTTCCAGCCTGGTCAAAACCGTTTCCAAATGCGTACGATGTTCATTTCGTGAGCGACTAAAAATTATTATGTCGTCTATATATACCCTCGCAAATGGACAACTCTGAAGGATTTCTTCAGCCAAACGCTGGAATGTCTGACTGGCGTTCTTCAAACCAAAAGGCATTCGAAGAAATTCATGCGATCCCTCCTGGAAATCTGACTGCGGTGAGTGGTATCGAACTTTCCTCCATTGGTATCTGATAGTACGCTTTATGGAGATCTAAAGTTGAATAAACCTCATATCTCGGAGTAAAGTACTCTGGTTAGGGAGAGGATAAGAATCACCCTTCGTCACTGAGTTTAATAGATGATAATTCCCACAAACCCTCCATTGACCCTGTTCAGGTTTGGGTACTACCACTATTTGGGAAGCAAAATTGGATTTTGACCTTCTACAATTCCCCTCTTTGCGCAATTGGTGAAATTCTGACAAAGCAATCTGTTGCTTGTGTTGTGCCAATTGTTGAGCCTTTGGTGAAAAAGGCAACGAACCCACCAATTCTATCTGGTGTTCTACTCCTGTCTTCAAACCTATCATTTTGGCACTGAAAAATTGAAACACTGCTAGATGCTTCTCGATTATATCGGCAAAGTCATGTGCGACTGTTGGGCGAGGTAAGAGAACCTTTCTAACTGCCGATGTGTTAGAATCAGTAGGTGTTGATATCCCTACGCCTTCTGCTATAGTCCTAGCCTTGGGGTCTAATGTCAGCTTGAAATGTGTCAAGAAATCCATGCCAATGATATGGTCCTTGACATCGGGTACTAGAAATTTCCATCGGAAGGAAGATTTCTGGCCTAACGTTACCGACATTTCTTTCATCCCTTTCACTCCTATCGGACTACCGTTTGCGGCCCATAGTTGATAATCAAATGTGAGGCAATCAGTTTCCACCACGTCTGACCTAAATATGCTTACCTCAGCACCCGTATCGACAAGAAAATCTAATCCAGATAATTTATCTTCAATAATGAACTTGTTGCTGGACAATCCGGCAATGTTTTCCAGATCTCCGCTTAGTAAAAATCTGACCCTCTTGCCTTTTCCTTCCGTGCTATTTGATCTAGTCGCATCTTTTGCTTTGAGTATGCCTTTTAAAGGCATATCTGGGAGCCTTTGCAATGGAACCCCCCCTACGGCTCCTACTAGCGGGGGTTTTGTCCTTTTCCCGGTGATGGATTTCTCTCTACCGGTTTTGTGCTTCCTTTCCATCTGGGTCCACCTAATCGCGGGTATATACAATTTTCACCTTGGCACTTCGCACTGCGTCCGTATTCGCAATGTGCCTTACACAATCCGCGTGGCCCTTCGAAGCGTTGACGCGAGTGACTCCCTCGACGTCTAGTGTACCTATCCTGACTCTGAAGTTGTGCAATATCACTACGTAAACTAGCAACTTCTCTACATAAGAAACGCAAGGTTTCTTGTGTAGTCAGGTTGTTTTCGGCATCTGCCCTGACTGGCTGCATCGTGACAGAATCTGGTATTACAGCATGTACTTGTGGTTCCTGCTGTTTATACACGCCGTCTAACCCTCTGAGTTTTGTTGGCCAATCAATGCTCATAGTGTCAAATACTTCCAATGTGGTTCTAAACCTAATTGGTAGCTCAGCTGTGAAAATGGAGTTGACTACATCTCTGGATATATTGAACCTGGAAGCTTTTGTGCAAAGGCGTTCGTAAAATTCGGACGGTAATTGACGCCCCATTTTTTCTAAGCGTAATAGTTCGCACATTTGCGCCGATCTTCCAGGCTGATATCTCTGTTGAATTTCAGCCATTAATAACTCAAATGCATTGTACGGCTTGTCTTCCACAGTTCTGTCTCTGAAATTTTCCAAGGCATTTCGGAAATTTCTCCATTGGCATTTACCATCTCATAAGCACTAAATATCATTTGGGCATTTCCTACCCAACTTGAATGTTTTTCTGATTTGTACTGGGGTAGGCTTAAAATTCTTGGACTGGCGCGGTCGCCAAATTTTGTTGAGGCCCCTAACCTATTCGAGTCTGAGAGCCCCATAGATGCCAGATCGCTTGAAGTCCTAAAATTCACAGTAGAGTCTGATATGCTTATATTTCCATTTACATCTGCTAGATTCAATTCCGCAATATCCTGCACTAACCTACTTGTGTCCTCAAATTTAATATCGGTCTCCATGTCTTATTAGTTTAACAATTAAATCGACACCTAATGTTAAACAAGCGGAATGCGAAAGTTGTATCGCAATAATTCCCGAACAAATAAACTGGAAGGAGATATACGTGAACAACAGAATAATAAAATTGCCTATTCCAGAACGTCCCTTTTCTGTGTGATATATTATCAGAACAAAAGTCAATTATACTAGGAATATATTGTTGATATGTATTCGTGTTACTAGAGAAATAGATGTTAAAATGCAGCAGACCAAAATGTGTTAAGACCAGTCGAGGTGCGATACACTCGAAAACAAAAATGGAGCACAATTCAAAGTCAAGTATTTAAACAAAGTATGTTATGGAACAAAAAAGAAAAAAATTCTTTTTAAATAAAATTCGTTACAATCAGCCATGGTGGTTTAAATATGTCAGTTATTGTTATTTTACATTTAACGGAGGATTTATCTTCCTCCACAGCCTCAAATAACTATTCATCTACGCGCACATAGAGATGTACGTACGTAAACTGGAATATGATTATACTGTAGGAGATTTTTTATTAAGTGTAAGAGGTTCTGCGAGCTAGTTGTCTAGTTAGTGCGATATTGTCCTCCTACATATGCATGGTAGCTGTTATTACGATCCGCGTTCATGATTAATCCATGGCTTTTTCCCGAAGGGTGATGTGAGAAAAAACAAGCAAGAACTCAATGTTTTATTAAGTAAAATGTTATAAAGCAAAGGTAAAAATCGTATAAAAGTAGTCTCGATAAGCACCTTAAATAGTTAGTCCACTGTATGCTAGGTTTTCACAGTTATCAATATTGTCAACACAAGTTACCATCTCGGTGTAAGAGTAGTCACAATAAACACTGTAATAAAATCCAAGTTTTGCGGTGTTACAATAATCCACTGTATGCTAGGTTTTGAGAGTTATCAATATTGTCATCACAAGTTATCATCTCGGTATAAGAGTAGTAACAATAAGCAATATGATTAAATCCTGGGTTTGAGCGTTGTCACATAAATCCACAGCATGTTACCTGCCTATCGCGCGCGGGTGTGTATTGTTATTAAAAAATCCCTATTAATTGAAATTAAATTTGCAGTTCAATAAATTTCAATTAAAACTGCTTGAAACTAACAGAGATTGTTGCTAAAACCACAGTTACAAGAAATATTGTGTAAAACCAGAATTAGACTATTTGACCTTAAAGAGAACTATATTTGTCAAACTTGAATATCGTTGGGTTGTAACGCGGAGCCGCGTGTTGCATACACCCCCCCCCGACAATGAAAATTAGTACACAATGAAGGGGGCTAACCTTACAGGAGGTGTTATCGCTCTGCCGTAACGAGTAAACAATGATGTTGGCTCT
Organism: Eudiplozoon nipponicum; assembly: GCA_029291075.1. Taxonomy (NCBI): domain Eukaryota; kingdom Metazoa; phylum Platyhelminthes; class Monogenea; order Mazocraeidea; family Diplozoidae; genus Eudiplozoon; species Eudiplozoon nipponicum. The sequence continues at coordinate 17,014 of JAQBSW010008351.1, read as the reverse complement.
GTCGACACTGACTCTGTTTCCTCTATATCTCGCGGCGGCGTGAAGGCGTCAGTCGGCTCTGTTGCTGATGAGATGTCGGGCGTCAGCCCATGGTCAGCAAAACTGTCTGAAAGTAGAATAATCGTCTCTTCGCCACTTGATAGGTAAACATCGTGGAACAGTGGGTCATTTTGCTTTGCTGCTTGTAATTCCTGAGTATTTATAGGTGAAGGACACAGGATGGAGGCACAGAGTTCTGCATAACGGCTCAGGGAGTCTGCAATTATGTTTTCTAGCCCTTTGACGTGAGTGATTTCATATTCATATTCGTATATCCGTGTAAGTTACGAGTTAATACGTCGTGAATATAAATACTCTTTCTTTCCTCTGAGCATCGGGAGTAGAGGAACGCGGTCTGTGTAGATCTTGAACTTTCGGCCACCCAGAAATGTATAGAAATGTAGGATCGACCGGTAGATTTCGAGTAAGTCTTTCCCTAATGTATCATATCGCGTCTCGTGAGGCTGTAATTTTTGCGAGTAGAACGCGATAGGTCGGTGTATGCCATTGATAGACTGTTGAAGTACTGCGCCTGTGGCAACGTCTGATGCATCAGTGATCAGTTCAAACAGTTGAGACCAATCAGGAGAATGTAGCATGGTCGCTTTGCATAAGGCCCTTTTGGCATCCTTGTAAGCCTGCATGTCGTCCACGTTGAGTTGAATCAGTTGGGATTTCTTGACTAAACGGCTTTCTGGCACGACATATATATGAAGAGGTGCCTGAATCTTTGCAACACAAGGTACGAATCGAGAGTAGTAGTTCATCTTGCCCAAGAATCTTCGTAACGCGCAAACTGTGGTTGGAGGCTGTAGATCTTGAATGGCACGAACCTTAGTAAGTATAGGTGTCATGTCTTCCTCGGAAATTTGATGACCGAGGAATTCAATTGATTTTTGTGCACAGATAAATTTGTTGCCATGAAGCTGGAGGCCATTGTCTGCTAGACGTGCGAGTTGAATGTCAATATGCTGTATATGTTCGGACATTGAGTTGGAGAATACCAGAATGTCGTCTGAGTAGTGAATTACAAATGGTAGAGCATCTAGTATGTCGTCCATAACGCGTTGAAATGCTTGAGATGCGTTCTTAAGACCGAAAGGCATGTTATGATATTCGTGAGTGCCACATCCGGTGAATCTGATTGCCATATAGGATACGGAGTCTTTGTCCATCGGTACTTGATAGTAGACTTTCACTAGGTTGAGTTTTGAGTACGCAACATGACCGATAGCGGTTCTGAGTAGGTCAGCTGAATTTGGCAAGATGTACGAATCAGACTGTGTGCAAGAATTGCGAATACGATAATCCCCGCACACTCTGGAAGTTCCGGGTTCACTCTTTGGTACTATAACAACAGGCGACACAAATGGTGAGCTGGATTGTGTAAATATGCCATGTTGACGTAGCATAGCGAATTCTTGCTCGGATGCCTTATAATTTTGTGGCGCCAATGGACGGGCTCTGGAAGGATGAGGAAGTGGCTTCTATAAGATGATACGATGACCTGTGATGGCACACTTCCTCTTGAGATCGGGCATAAAGTAGATAGGTTTGAAAATCTCTTCGTGTCGCTTTAGAACATCGTCCAGTTATGGTACATAAGGAACTGGAGGAATGAGTTGTATAGATGAGATTACTTCGGCGCGAGTCGTGTGTTTTAGCGCTGATGATAGCAACTGATTGTAGGCAGTGCGTATTTCTCGAGTTCTTGGACGAGTGGTAAGGTCGAAGTGTTTGAGGAAGTCACGTCCAATTATGTTTCTTGTCGTTTTGGCAATGATGAAAGGATAATCGGAATATCTTTTTGAGTTGGAATACGAGATTCTGTTCTCGAACTCCAAACGTCGCTATGTTGGAGCCATTGGCGCAGGTAACACTGCTGGTGTTGACCGGGTGGGTGGGTTCGAAATAATTGTGGCGTAGTAAACTTAGATTTGATCGAGTGTCTAAGAAAAATAATTCGCCAGATTTTGCGTCACGGATGAGGAAGGATGTTGGTAGTGGCAACTGACGATGGGACTGGTTGCTAGCATTTGGGCGTTTGAAGCATGACTTGACTGGACACATCGCTGTAAAGACAATAGTTTGATTGCGCACTACCGCGAAAGCAACGTTTTTCGAGCAATCTGACGTGGGGCGGCCAAGACTCTTGGGGTGATCAGCCTCTTCTGCCGCAGAGGAGGCTGGCCCCAGAAGCTTTCCGAACCCTCCATAGGCGGATCATCCTGAGTTGTGGAAGGTGACTGCGCCCATCTAAACGTCGCGTCTGTGCGCAGAAATGTGCAGCCATTTCTGAGGCAATAGCGTGTGGAATGACCATAGCTGCGTTGATTCGGACACCACTCCGCCGGTAGCTGTGGAACTGTGGCCCGGCCTCTGGACGTCGACCTCATGGTGCTGTTTCGAGACGGTGGTCGACGCTGGTTACGCCCGCTCTGGTCGCGTCTATAGTGGACGGCGTCGACTGAGGCCGAATCTGGCCTGACGACGATATTAGTTTGGGCTGATGATGATGTGGATTGAGACTCTGACGGTCGTGAGGTGATGTAACCTTGCTTTAAGGCAGGTAAAATGCAGTGGTGTTTCTTCCACCACTTGTTTAGACGTGCCGGCATTACGTCGTCTTGCACTTGAACGGATTCACGCAGAAACGTGGCCATCTCTTGGTGTACCGGTGGATGCTTCTGAATGAATATTCGCATCAAGATTTCCTTGGGCAGTTTGAATTCAGAGGCTTTCTGCTCCATCTCCCTGCATAGCTCGCAAGGTGTGCGGCTACCTATGGAATTCTGGCTCATCAATTTTGTAAGAATGTCTTTCCGATCTAGTGTCAGGCGCTGCTTGACCGCGCGTTGCAGTCTCTGCCATGGCTGCGCACATGTTCCCTCAGTGTATTGATGATGAATGTCTTTATGTCCGCGTCGGAAAGACATTAGGTTTGTCTCCCGAGCCCTCAAAAATATTGAGCCCTCGTCTTTTATACTGGAAAATCTGGCCAATAAAGAAACATAGTCGACCCACTCGTCATAGTAGTCTGGATCGAATTGGCATATCTTTTACTGTGTCCATGTGGTGGGGCGGCTTGTTGCTGGACTCAACACCGGGCTTCCTGCATTTCCTGAGCTGGACATCACCTTATGTGTGTTTGTGCTGTTGAGTATAGATGGCAGTGTTACACCGTCCTCACCCGTCATCGTGTGGCTGTCTTCGAGAATTGTGAACTCGAGAGGGTGGTTCGCTGTGATTTGTGGCTCAGGATTTATTTTCGTCTGTGTTCTCCCTGCTTTACCTGATTCACTCTTGTCTGGCGGTCATCCGAAGTGCCTGATGTTTTCAAAGGCTAGATGCTGATTAATTTTTTGTTGGCTGTGAGTTCGACGAAACGGGGCACAAATTATGTACGAGTTTTTGTAGTTAATATTAGAGGTTCTGCAAGCTAGTTGTCCATTTGTGCGATATTGTCCTCCTACATATGCCTGGTAGCTGTTATTACGATCCGAGTTCATGATTAATACATGTCCCTTTCCCAAATAGTGATGTGAGAAGGCACAAGCATGAACTCATTGATTTAATAAGTAAAATTTTATAAAGCAAAAATAAAATTCGTGTAAAAGTAGTCACGATAAGCACCACAATCAATTGGTCTACTGTATGCTAGGTTTTGAGAGTTATCAATATAGTAAACACAAGTTATCATCTCGGTATAAGAGTAGTAACAATAAACAATATGATTAAATCCTGGGTTTGAGCGTTAAGTCACATAAATCCACTGCACGTTATCCGCGTATCGCACACGGGTGTGTATTATTATTAAAAACACCTGTAAACGCCCCGGCTTCAAGTAAATGCCGTAAGACGTTACAAACTCGGTTAAGGTGCTCTGAATAGAGATTAGTTACTGATAGGGGGCCCTTAAGAGGGCCTGGTAATGCGTTCTCTTGAAGTCTTCAGAGTTTGAAGATGTCCTAGAGCCTTGGGTGGACTCTGGTTGAGTTGTCGCTCCCGTGGTTGAGCTGTGATCGCGTTGTGGATGGTGTCCTGCAGTCTGCACTCAATTGGCTCGATCTCTCCGGTATCCCGCAACAAGATGAGTCACTGGATACGTAGTTAGTTGTTGAGTGAACTATCAAATCACTCAGCGTAGGTATTGACAGCCGACAGTACGCACACGTATTAATGACAGGTCGAAGGCAGAATGCACGACAACTGAATTGACATGGTACAATTGACACGTGCTTAGATACATGCAAATGTGTACTATGCATACTATTGGCGTTGGACGTGGTTAGGCGTGGTTAGACGGCAATTTAGCTTTCTTCTCATTAGGTGGCAACGTAAATAAATTTGGATTTAGAATTTACGCAGTATGTGAGCGATGGATTTTTTTCGTTACAACACTTTCCTCTCTGAAAAAAGAAAAAATTCCTCTCTGCGGGCTAGATAAGAAATGCATGACAGAGTTCGAATCAAGTTAAGCAAAAATATGATGAACCATAAGTGCTGGGCTTAAATATGCTTGTTGGTTGCTTCAACAATGATATGATGCCAGGTAACCACTAGGAATTGCTACACAAATTGTTAGCTCTAGTGGACGGTCATAGCACGTGAGGCAAAATAGAGCAGTGTAAGTTTTTGGAGCCGCAGCGTGAAGATTTCGAGGTAAATCGCCTCTGAATTTGCCAGGTTTAAGATAAAAACCTAAGCAGGTTGGATCGTTGTCAGTGTTTGTATACGACCAAAGGAGCTAAAGTGCTCGACGTTGTGGTCATGGCATTTGTAGAGTGGTCTTTGTGAAATAGATAAAGTTGAGATATGCATTGAAAGTGGCCTGTACCATGATATGAAGCTGATCACTACTTAGTGTTGCTACACGAAAGCGTTAGCTCTAAGTAGCTGGTCATACCAAAATAGGCAGTGTAATGTCATGTGTGAGAAATACATTATAATGTAAAAATATATATACATTAAAATCAAAGGTAATTGCATAAAAATATGTACACGAACATTGCCTCAGAGATGGCATAATACCAAAGAACTGTTCAAAATGCTACACAATTGTTAGCTAAGAACAGCTGGTTATGCCACGTGAGACAAATACTAAAAATAACGAAAGGTTAAAAAAATTTTATAGTTAATGTTAATGTTTAAAAAAAATTAATTACGCGTTATACAAAGCAGGTTGAGATTGTGGGCAGACGGAGCCTGAGACGTGTGTAGAAGGTTGAACGCTCTCAGGATCGGGTGGTTCGATAAACAGTTTCAACCTGTCTATGCTTACTGATGTCGGTGTAGCGCCTTGCATAATGATGAGGTATTTTGGCTGTCTTAGTAAAATCGGGTAAGGACCGCGATACTTGGGTTGTAGTGGTGCAACAGCATTATTGTTGCGAACGAGTACTCTCTTGCAGCTGTGGAGCTGTGGGTGAACGAAGACTGGACGAGGCGTGTGTCTCGGCTGCTGTTCGGACATGTTACCGAAATGAAGTCGAAGGCGGGTAGCTTCGTTTTGTGGGTCATCTTGTGCCGGTAGTAGACGTGGGAGCTGACTAGGCAGGCGTAGATCCATGCCATACAAGATTTGTGACGCAGACGTTTTAATGGATTCTCGAGTACGAGAACGCATGGCCAGCAGAACTAAAGGTAGTGCATCGACCCAGTTGCCATTAATGGACGAGGATGCTAAAGCTGCTTTGAGTTCCCTATGCATTCTCTCTACCATACCATTAGCTTGGGGATGGTAGGCAGTCGTCTGGCGTAAGATGCATCTCATGTACCGCAAGGTGGTTTTGAAACGATCAGATGAGAAGCAAGTGCCTCTGTCCGTGATGACCTCATTGGGAACACCGTAATTGGATATCAATGCAGAGATAAAACCGTTAGTTACTTCGTCTGCAGAAATGGTGCCAAGAGGTAATGCCGCAGGCCACCGTGTAAATCTATCGATCATAGTTAGAAGGTAGCTGAAAACTTGAACCTTTGTCAGATGAACTATGTCGATGTGGACGATGGCTAGGCGAGAAGTAGACCGAAAATGTTGTAACTTAGAACGAGTGTGTCATGTGATCTTGTTTTTCTGACAAATAGCACACTCTGAGACCCATCGTTTAACATTCTGCCTAAGTCTGTGACCCCAGAAACGATCTGTAAGAAGTCGGACAGTCGCTTGGCTTCCTGGGTGAGAAATTGAGTGAATTGAATCGAAAACCTTTTCTCTGAAGGCTGGTCGGCAGAACTGGCTTGTTGGGCTGCGTACCCGTGAAGTAAACAATTGGTAAGCCTTCCCACAGACGGCATATGAACTTGGTTGGGTGACGGGCTATTGATCTTTGAATGTGAATGTCACCGCGTTGTTCAGTTCGCAGGAGAGTTGGCGTTAGTGCAGGTTCACTGAGTGCCACGGAGTTGACAGTGAATGGTGACGGCGAAGGTGGTTGTAGAGAGACGTCTGGCCTAGACAGGGCATCTGCAATGAAGTTCTGTTTGCCCTTGACGTGAAAGACGTCAAATTGCCATTCGCTTAGACGAGAAAGCTGTCTTTCCACTCTGGCAGGGTACTTGGCGATAGATGAAGTTGCGTTTCGAAGTGCGCTAACTAGTGGTGCATGATCTGTGAAAACAACAAATCTGCTACTGCCAATGATGCTGATAAAATGGCGCACTGCGTCGTGGATGGCGAGAAGTTCTCGGCCGAAAGTGTCGTACCTCGTTTCTACTGGTTGGAGAGTACGCGAGTAGAAACTGATAGGCTTCCGAACTCCGTCGATCTCTTGTTCCAAAGTGGCTCCAATAGCGAATTCAGAAGCATCTGTCGTGAGTAGAAATGGCTTTTCAGAAATCTGGATGCGTTAGCATTGTGGCATTTGCTAACGAGTTGATGGCAAGTCGAAGTAATTCCTCGTCTTCGGATGACCAAGCAATGATGGAATTCTTGCTAAGTCCTTTTCGGTTCCGCAGGTGCCTGCACAAAGGATAAAGTTGTTTTGAAAGGCCTGGAAGGAACTTGCGATAATAGTTTAGTACTCCCAGGATTTTCTGCAAATCGCTCAAAGTCCTTGGTGACTTGATATTCTTGATTGAATTCGTCTTTGACGGCAACGGTTGAATACCTTGGGCCGTGATACGATGCCCTAAGAAGTCGACGGATGAAGTTGCAATCTGCGTCTTGTCACAGTTGATCTTGAGTCCGTGGTTGGATAAGCGTGAGAGGACATTTCGTAGATGTTTCGCATGAGATTCTAGATCTGGACTGAATACCATAATGTCATCTAGATATGACATACAATAAGCAGAGTCGTCGCGAAGTATGTTGTCTATGAATCTTTGAAATGTCTGAGTAGCACACTTAAGTCCAAAAGGCATTTAAAGATATTCAAAAAGGCCAAATGGAGTGATGACTGCAGTTTTCTCGATATCCTCTGGTGCTACCGGTATGTGATGGTACGCTTGTCTGAGGTCAATCACTGAAAAGAAATTGCTGCCGTTGAGTTTTTCAAGTAAAGTGTTGATATTTGGAATAGGATATGCATCAGATTTTGTCACTGAATTTAGCTTACGTTAGTCTCCACAGGCTCTGTACGATCCGTTTGATTTTGAGACTAAGTGCAGTGGTGACGCCTATGAACTTTTTGATGGTCTGATGATTCCCTCTTACAAAAGCATTGAGAATTCTTCTTGGGCGGCTTTCAGCTTAGCAGGAGCCAGTGGTCGCTTCTTGAGTGCAATAGGTTCTCCTTCTGTGACGATATTATGCATCGTGTTGGAGACTCGTAGCTCTGACTTGTTAAGATCGGAAAGCGATTTGTATTTTCGAAGAGCTGCTGATATCTCTGCTGAATGATGCACTGGGGTTGGCTGAATGACCTGTAACTCCAAATGCTCGGAGGCAAGCGTGCAAAAGTTTTGCTCAAGTCCTGTGGAGGGTCGATGATCTTTTGATTGGCAAGATCAACAATGAGCCGAAATTTTAGAAGGAAATCAAGGCCTATTATATTATGTGAGACCTTGGCAATGATGAAGTTGTGGGAAAATTCACGTCGTAGACCTATGTTGAGTGTGCGGTATTGGCAGCCATAAGTTGGTATGGGCTCGCCTGTAGCTGTTGCGAGAAGAACGCCTAGCGACATCTCGGCCATTGAATCACCTTTGAGAACTGAGACTGCCGCACCTGTGTCTACGATGTACTCTTCGCCAGTTTTGAAATCAAGAAGGTGCAGAAGTTCGTTTGGCTGTTTGGCCGGGTCATGCAAACAAGTAGGCTGGTGATTGCGACCGGCATTGTCTGTTTGGTTCTCTATGTGAAAAATTCGGCATGGACGAAAAGAGTCGACAGGGATGTCGGATTGTAGTTGGCTTCTTTCCTGTAGCGCCGTTGATGCCGTTGATGTGCAGAAAGTACGGTCTTCTGCTTCCTGCGCCAGACGTTTCCCGATACTGATGCACCCTTGTGCCTGCGGTCTGTTGTCCTCTCCGTCAGCTGTGAAAATTGACACTCATTCGGAAATTCTTCGGAACGACAAAGACAAACTTGGCAAGCATAAAAAACTTCTGGTGGTTATAACACCAGTTCTTTGGAGCATATTTATTAAATGATTGCGGAGATCTCGATCGCCGCCTACCATTATAATTTGACTTGGAAACGAATTTTGGTCGAGCATTCACTTGATTTATCTCGGATTTGGTAATGGCCAATCCTTCTAGAACTTTGGCCATGTTCGCCACTGTTCTCTCTAAAGAGGAGATTCTATCATCTTGCGGGGGTGAAGAAAAGGATGATGGATTCACTTTGGGTTCCAAAACCCTATATTCTAACTCACATCTCTCAGATAAGTCATCTATAGAGAGAGTGTTGGGGAGCTGTCTGGCAAAGAGTTTTAAAGTTTGGGGAAGATTGTTAATAAAAACAACCTTAGCCTCATGATCAGAAATGTTGGTTTTATACCAACGTTTCCGTAATTCCCTCAGTATTTCTATGGGGCCAAGATTTGGCATATCTAACTGCGCATATTTGTTTATTATCTGCTCAGTTTCCGTGGGTCCAAGCAAGGATTCTACCTCGTTTTGTAGGCCCAAAATGGGATTAGGTAGCTTCCTAATGGCCTCAAGCTTAGGATAAATCCGTCGCTGCAATTCAGAAGGTAGTTTAGCAAAAACCTTTGACAGTTTTTGATGACTGTCATAATCAGGAAACGGGGAGAAAGCGGAGTCTACGCGCATAAAGAATAGCTCACTATCTCCATCCCAAACAGGAACATCAATATCTAAAATTGGACCTGACATTTTAACAATCTTACGGGATCTTAAAAGCATAAATTAAAAGCAATATGAAAATATATAAATATACTTTAACGAAACGCTTACCCACAAACAGCTTCCACAGTTGAATAAGAGCAGAACAAAAAGGTCACTGTTTCCAAAAATCCGAAGTTGAGTTGTTGAGTACGTACGGTGCCGTTTTGTACGTAGAAATGATGAACAAAGGCCCCGTTGGCCTTTGATGGCGATGTGTTATTATTATCCGCACAAATCCACGAATATATACCCAACAGATTACCCAGAAAACCACAATCAGGGTAAAGAAAACACAAATGTCAATCTATTATTATATCCCCCAACACAAACCACGAATATATATATATATATACCCAAAAAAATTCACAGATGACCACGATCACGCAAATCTTAATCGATTTTTACTCCAAATAGATGAAAAAGGAAGTCAATTTTATTTATATCAAAAAAATCAGAACAATATTCAATATCCTGGCGCGGTCGCCAATTTTGTAAACGCCCCGGCTTCAAGTAAATGCCGTACGACGTTACAAACTCGGTTAAGGTGCTCTGAATAGAGATTAGTTACTGATAGGGGCCCTTAAGAGGGCCTGGTAATGCGTTCTCTTGAAGTCTTCAGAGTTGAAGATGTCATAGAGCCTTGGGTGGACTCTGGTTGAGTTGTCGCTTCCGTGGTTGAGCTGTGATCGCGTTGTGGATGGTGTCCTGCAGGTCCTGCACTCAATTGGCTCGTCTCTCCGGTATCCCACAACAAAATGAGTCACGGATGTAGTTAGTTGTTGGTGAAACTATCAAATCACCAGCGTAGGTATTGACAGCCGACAGAGCGCACAAGTATTGACAGCCGACAGAACGCACACGCGTGAAGCAGGTAGAAGGCAAATGCCACAACTGGCTTGCATGGTAAATTACCGTGCTTAAATAGCATGCAATATGTGTACTTGCATACTATTGGTTAAACGTGGTTAGACGTGGTTAAACGGCAATTTGCTTTTTTCTCATTGGTGCAACGTAAATAAATTTGAATTTAATTTACGCAATATGTCGGCGATTGATTTGTGTCGTTACACACCTATTAATTACAATTATATTTGCAGTTCAAGAAATCTCAATTAAAACTGCTTGAAACCAACAGAGATTTTTGCTAAAATCACAGTTACGAGAAATATTGTGTATAACCAGAATTAGACTATTTGACCTTAAATAGAACTATATTTGTAAAACTTGAACATCATTGGGTTTTAACGTGGAGCCGCGTGTTACAAAACATCTACTTTTGGAATGCGGGCCTCGATGAAATTTATAAGATCTTTCTAAGTGAAAAAAGAAAAAGAAATTTTATCAGATACAAAAACCGTTTCTTTCTCGAGTTCTTTTTAAGTATCAACAAATGAACAAGTCTTTATGTATAAATTGAACGGCAATAATAGAATAATGTAAACATGGAGACAGTAGGAAATAAGGGAACAACCAAACAATTACGTGCATCACCTCCAGTTGAAGCTCAAAACTTGAACTTGCTCCTTCTGCTTTTAAATTTATGGATAAAATTTGTTTAACAAACTGCAAAGGATAGGCAAATGAATAATTGCTTAGTAGTTTTTGCATACAACAGAGAATTGACATTTGATAATATTTGTCTCATAGGTCAACCTTTTTTGATCGTTTTTGATAATGACTACATTGTTGTGTAGATAATCCAACCGATGTGAGCTTCTGTATAATGGCCTCATCAATTAAACCATCATCTGTCTGTAGTTTTGAGGTGTCTAGAAGTACTCCTAGACAACTGAAGCAGGCTCTGGTTGACTGGCTGGTGTTCCTTCGTGTGGGTACACACTGATAAGTTGAGTTGTCGAAATCAGAGGTGAGTTTCTTTTTGAAGCCTCAGAATTGTCTTGTTCAAGGTCTACAGCAACACCGTGGTGGCTGGCACACGTAGATATCCGATTAATAGATAATCGGAATAAGAAGATTGGCGTGACTGAAATCCAAGTGATTAGGTGACACAGCGTAGTGAACGCAAGTAAAGAAGTCTGTGTAGGCAAACAGTCAAGTAGAGAGAGCGATATCAATTACACGTAGCGCACCGGATAAAATGTCAAGCATGTGTGATATTGCTTGGAAATGCATTGTGTTTATATACATGTGCAAGCATAAGCTTGCACGCCATTGGTTAACGGAAAATTTTGCTTGTTTTAATTGGTACCGCGTAAATTAAATTTAAATTTTATTTAGGTAATATGTCTGCTAATTTATCTGAGCCGTTACAGCGCATTTTACGAGTAAAATCCTGTATAAATAAAAACCTTGACTGCGGAGTTAGGGATAATAAAGTCTCGGCTCAATGACACACTAATAATAAATTCTAAGGAAATCCGAATAAACGACCCAAACAATATAGATGGAAACGCCAATGGTGACCGCACCTAAGAGGAATCAGACAGTATTATGGCTGTGTTTTCATCCGAATCGAAGAGTTCTTCCGACCGTCAGCAGAATTTAAGCCCATGCCTTCACCTTTGGATATGGATACGCCACAGTAGTTGTTCCTAAAACTTGAAGCTTCAGTTCAAGCGCAACAAATTTGTATTAGGATATTGTGCGTGTGGCTGTCAAGGAATTAGTTGACCGGATAGAAGCAGTCCAGTTAGAATTGTTTGTCGACCTGAGGTATGAAGAATATAAAAGTCTAGTGTTGGATCACTTCCAAGCCAGGCCTCGTGTTCTCCATAATTGTCCAGACGTAAACCATTACTGGATGAGATAACCTTTGATACCATGCCACACATGAAACCATGGTTGTTAAAGATAACTGAGTCGTTGCCCGGATTGCAACCGCATGAGGCCATTATGTTTGCGCTGCTGGATCTTACAATATATGGCGCAAAGTCCAGCCTAAACGATAGAATTGAGGCTCTTCAAAGTTTGGACATGATAATCAACAAAGTGGCAGCTGCAAATCTACGCATGGGTGCCGTTACACTATCCGGCAGGAGCGACATACCTTATTGGAATTCATGGCAGCATAATCAGCAAGTCCACGAAAGACGACGACTGCCAGTGGCGTGGAAGCAAGATCTATATATAAATACAATAGCTTTGACGAATACATCGTCTAAGAAGCAGCAAAACCAGTAGTGCTCCTCGAGAACGTCTAGTTCAATGAGAAAATAGGGTCCGCTATCTCATCAATAAGGATAGTCGAGATCATGCCAAAAAATATTAATTCTTTGGAGGCTCATATTTGTAGATCTAGAGAAGACCAGCAGAGCAACCTAAAGAGTGTTCAGAATGAGATGTACTTGGAAGAAAAAGTATGGGAAACGCTGTCACTTGTAAGGATAATTAGTAAAGTTAAATTTTTAGAACTCCTCAACGGACAGCCAGTAACAATGAAATAGTATATCGGAGCTGATAGGTCGGTATTACCATTGACTTGGCCGTTAAACAACGTAAAACCTACGAGAGAAGATTTGTGTCAGGCATCGGGCTCGTCGATGGTGGCTGCGGGCGTATGAGACACGAAATTATTAACAAATGAATATATCTGCCATATGTCTTTTATTGTAGCGAGTACTCAGACATACTTATTGAGACTTGATTTCATTATAAAATGGGTTAAGATGATTGATTGTCAGAATAAACGTTTATGCCTATCGAGGCTGAAAAGTATAATTTCCATGAATTCTATATGTACCCATAACGCGCAGGAGGAGACCAGTTGTCTTCCCGTGTGGCGGAAAGAGTTTCAAACCCTATACAACTCTATATTTCAACTTCCTGATTGCAACGAATATTCGGGGCCGACAGTCGAGCGCTTTAAACAATGGCTAGAAAGGTACAAACTACGAAAGTATATGGAGATCCTTCAAAGAAATTAGCCGCAGCGACTCGAGCAACCCAAGAGATGATAAATGTCGGCGTTCTTGGACCACTGTCCTCTGTGTTTCGAGCACCATTGATTTACGCTACGAAAAAGGAAGGTTCATTCCGGCAATTAAACTCTGTGATTAAACCTCACCCGTATCCCATGCCGTCTCTGAGTGATCTGTTCTTACAGCTAGCGTGTGACAAATGGTTTTTCGTGCTTGAACTTAAACGGAGATTTTGGAAAATTGGCCTGCGGCCAAAAGATCGATGGAAGTTAGCAGTGCAGGTACTCCAAGGTCATTTTCAATTCACTTAGATACCATATGGTCTTAAGAACACCGGAACATGTTCCAAAGTATGATGGAGTCATTTGTGTCTGACTTAACCTTTACAACAGCTTACGTTGACTACGTTATTATATAGGTCATTACTGAACACGAATTACGTATTAGGCTTCAGATGTTGGCCAAAACAGAAGAATGGCGACTAAATTTTAATTCAGAAAAAAATCAGATAGGTCGGTAAGTGCAATTTTATTTTGCCATTAGATTAGAATATACAGCCTATCAAGGACTATCCGGTGCCTACTACTAAAAAAAATTGCGCCAGTTTATTGGTATGATGAATTTCTATAGACCATATCTCGCAGGGATGGCAGTTACACAATAACCATTGTCTAATTTAACTAGAACCAATATACTGTTTCGTTGGATAGAGGTGATACAAGAAGCGTTCATCCTATACAAACAGAAATAAATAGACACAACAAGGATAACTTTCTCGGTAGGCAGTATGTCAATTGTTACAGACGCGTCATATATTGGCATACAAGAAGTGTTACAAGCGGACGTACGTCCGGCGCAATATATGTCGCACAGACACCAAGGCGGAACAAAACTTAACCGTTACAGAAGAGGAATTACTGGCCGTAAAAATGGGTGCTTCGAAAGTGTATGTATTTTGTCATCGGTGGACATATGGCGTTTTTACCGACACCAAAGCATGAGTACGTTGGAAATCACGGGGTATTAAGAAGAAACGAGTACACCGAGCCATTGAATAGCTCGAATAATACGACATATCAATTCATCACAGAGCTAATATCAAGAATGCGGCAGAGGATGCGCTCATCATAATTTCCACTGTGTGAGTTTCGCCCAATATCAAAGTCTCTGAAGAACAATAAATGATGTCACATGCCAGGAAATAGTCAATTAATTAAGAAACGGCGCAGTGTTGTCCGCAAAATAAAAAACGTTGAATCTGAAAAACGGCCTATTGATGCGAAAATAAGGACAAACTGCAATGGATTTTGCTGCAATCTATTAGAACAGCATTGATGGTCTTTTGGCATGAAACTTTGGGACATCCCGGCACGGGGCGATTGTATGGGCTTGGTATGCCCAAGGAAATTCATAGCCATTGTTAACTGTGCACTACATGACAAAGTTTTAAGTCACAAAATAAGTGAAAAGGTCACTCCGATTGCTTTTAATGACACTAAACGGAACCAGTTTCTGCATATGGACCTGGTAGATCCATTGCCGGTAGCTCGTGATGGGGTATCCCATGTGTTTTTCAAGGTCAATAAGTTTAGCCGATGGGCTCAATTTTTACCGCTGAAGAAAATCGTAACAGAAGATGATGCCGTGCCTAGAGGGTCCATGGTTCAATCAGTTAGGTGCATCACAAGTTAATGTTTCCGACCAAGGTGCACGGTTCGAGTCGAGAGAACATAACCAATGGTGCAAGGACCTTGACATAAAACATTCCTACGCAGCCACTTACTACCCACAGACCAACGCAACGGCTGAGCGAGCACACCGGACGATGGAAGATTTATTGCAATGTTAGTGCCAGGAGAAGCTGGGATCTTGGAGAGGCAAATTACATTTGATCTAACGGGCCATGCTATTTACATTATCAATTGTTACAGGATTCGCTCCAACAACCATGGTCTATGGAGGGCATATGTTAATGTCAGGTGAACCCTTAATCACAGGATCCCATGAGTGCTGCGCAATAGCTGCTTTTCAGGAGTGCCTGAAACAATTAACTGAATATATAGGCGACACACAGCAACAAGCTTACACAAGAAGACCTACACACACTCGACTAAGGATCGGCGACTATGTCATGGTTGATGTCATGGCATTGAAGGCTGTCATTGATGGGTAGTATCGTTTGTAAAGGATTGACGCAGAGAACAATACAATTGTCGTCATCATGCCGAATGAACCACGAGCTGCCGCACTTGATTATTTAAGCGATGTGCGAAGGCCGACTATTGAGAAGGGGAGAAGTAGAAATAAAAACCTTTCAGATCGAGAACGCACCAAGGGGTCCTATCTAGGGTTAGCATTAATTCAACAGAAAGTCCTCACAGAAGGAAACTTATTATGATGAAGCAGTAAGCACAATGATGGATGCAGACTTCGAGCCGCAGAAGTGACCATAAAATACTAAATGTTTTTATTTTTTTACCAAATCGACGCGCTTTAAACGAACGAAATCCTATGTATAATTGAATAGAAAAAAGCATGTGTGTGAAGACAACCAAATGGTCTCTGGCATATTGTAAAACTTATTAATGGGATTGACTGCCCAAATGAACTTTTTGACTGCAAAGATATAGATAATCAGGTCTCGGCTGGATGACACAATAATAATAATAAATTCTGAAATAATCCGTATAATAGACCCAACCAACAACAATATAAAAATCTTAATTTCATGTATTTTTTCCTATTAAATATGATTAATCCTCTGGACACGTGAATTAAGTATTTATATTCATCAGGTTTCCAATCTTTCGTAGGTTATCGGACTTGTAAATTATAACAACGCTCTTGGCTTTATCAGCACGTAGTATTTGATGTTTGCATTACTGCTGATATCTTTAAGCGCATTTATACGTTGTTTTGTCAATGCATGCTGATCTGTACATTTGGACGATTTAAAATGTGAAGTCTGGCCAATTAAATTATCATTGATTCAATTTATTTGATTAATAATTGTAGGTTCTAAGTCAAATAGCAATTCCAATGCTGCCTAAAAATCAATATCTCATTTATTAGAAGGATGAATTCCATAATTTCGGCCCACTGATACAAATGTTAAAAATAAAATTATAGTATCTTTTGATGTTACGTCTAATTTTACAAATATTCAATTTGACGAAACCATTAACATAATAGTCCAAGTGGTTTAACGAAACATATTACCATCTACGGTGCCAGGTCATACTCTACGAAATTTGATTTTATTATGCACGAAAGACGTACAAATTTGTTTCAATTGAAGCATCTATAAACAGACTGATTATGTGACAATGGGTGGTGGTTGAGATTTTCCTATGAAATATGGAAAACCAATTATTAGGCAGTGACGTAAGTACATGTGCTCAATACATACAATACGTGGATGAGATTTGCTTTGTCCTTAAGAACAGTTCGCAATCACAAATATTGCTTCAAAGTTTCAAAATAGCGCATAAAAATATTGGTTTTGTGTCAGAGCGCGAGAAAGATGATTGTCCGCCTTTCTTAGATTTACTAATAAAGAAAAGTACTGATGGCAATTTAAATTAACCAATTTACCATAAACCAACTTGGTCTGCAAAATATTTCCATTACAGCAGCTTTATGCCGTTTCAATATAATTTGTCAACAGTACGTGATTGTTTAACAAGACTTGACAGTGTGGAGGAAGATACTTTACTTTACTTTACTTTACTGCGGCTGACTCCTTTTGGAGGATAAGCCGGCTCCATGTGACATTTCATGGAGTTTCTTGGGAATTTGGTACAAGT
>JAQBSW010008350.1:0-34806 GCA_029291075.1 Eudiplozoon nipponicum | reverse complement strand
CTGGAAATGTCGGCTGCACAATTATTATGCAGTCGCGATCATTAGCTGATTGCAGATTTTGCCACAAAACATATATAGGCAATAAAATTTAACAATAATTGATTGCGCGGGTGGTGGTAACAATTTTTAAAATCAAATTTGCGAAATTAAAACAAATATTTAACTCATTTTATTTAACAAGTCTTCGATAAACTTAGCAAAACAACCGCCAGTCGCACACACTGAGGCGTTCGATCTGTCATAATCATCATCAGTGTACGACGACAAACGGGCGAGCGGGGATCAAACCGCATTGTATACATGTAGAAAGCAAAATTATATAAGCGGCTGTCAACTGATTGCAGATTCTTCGACGAATAAATAATAATAATAAAAATTTCATTTCCAGTTCAATCTTTAAGGTTCACAGCTTACTTACAGAAAGAGCAACTTTTGGCAAATTTGGTATCCTCATTCAAGACAGATCCATTTATCCTTGTTTTGTTTCTAAAGTATTTTTATTGTTTCCCCAATATCCTGTCTTCATACATATTTTCTCTTACTAATATGTGTACAGGACCTTTTTCGAGGCATCCCCACGCACACAACGACATTTTTACACATATTTGTAATCTAATCTAAAGTGAGATTTCTAGAATAAATATAAGCAAACCTTATGGATTGACATAAACGCTTATCCTTGATGTCTCGATTTATTTTAATTAATTTTCTGGACGCGTAGAAGGACCAAAGTATTCGTTTAATGTTAATCATATTACAGTAATCCCAGAATTTCCGGTTTACCTAATCTTATCCTGTGAGCAATAGTTAAAACTGTTGCAAAGATATATTATTATTCTATCTTTGGAACAAGACCGAATACGGAGCCTAGACTAACGAAAGGTATCTCAACAAATTACTCATTTATTATCACAAACTGTATAAAATTTATTTTTTCATTTAAATATCTGTGCTCGAATCATATAGATACCTATCCATATAAAAATTACATGGTTCCTACTAATCACATTTTGTATATATTATAATAGCAATGTTTCTGTGCTTCATTTATAATTTGTTACTAACTTATTTTTAATCTTTTATTGTCCTTTGCCTCCGAATAATACACATTATACTTCTAATGTAAAATAAAAATACATTAAAAACAAAATGTATGAAGGCAATTGATTTCGAGAATACTTAATTTCACTTTACAATTTTCATTTATATATATTCTGTGTTTCATTTTAATTTTATGGGTGGCCACAAATCTGCCTCAGTTTCTACTTCTATTTCTTGTTTGGGCTGATTAGTAGAGATTATTACATGAGTTTTTGTCTGTGTAATAAATAATTATTTTTACCCACACCATATACATAAATATCCATCTATATATATGTCTACACACAATATCTGTCGCATATATAGATAACCATATAAGTAAACATGTGGGTTCTTCAAACAACCTTCATAATTATATACCTATCCATCAAATATATATATATATATACACCATATATAATATGAATAATTTATAAGCAAGGATATGAGTCCCTCAATAGATAAACTACATCAGATAAAACGGATTTCGTAATATTCAAATATACATTTTTTATGTCTATGTTTATATAAAACAATAGGTTCTTTGAAGTAGTTTCTATTCATCCAGAGTATATATTATATCTTCTTTACATATATGTACTATTTATACACTCATTTTATATTAAAACAAATATCCGTGCATATCCACTTCTGTACAGATTATATGTTATATATATTATAAGCAATATATAAGTAGCCACGTGAGTTCACCTCGCATATTATATGAATATATAGAACAATTCATATATATGTCTCCGCTAATATCCATCCATATAATCTATAGGTTTATATAATCATTTAAGCAGCCATATGAGGTCCCCCAGATATTATTTAGTTATTGACATATCCATTCATCGATAAATTTATATGTCCATACACGTGTACAATCCATATAATATATATGTAAATCACCATATATATACGATTCACACCAATTAAAACCAAATTAACTCATTCAAACTTTATCTTATCTAATACGTTTTCTATCTACAATTGAAAATCTCAATCTCTTAATTGAAAATATTGTTGAATCTCATTCCTTGAAACACGTCTCCTTCTGTTCGAGAAGGCTTTAATAAATATTACTACCAAATGATTTCTCTAGAGATGTCAAATTTAAGACGTTCCTTCCTAATTTTTTTCAAATAAATCCTAAATCAACATGTTTAATCTATTTTGGTTACAAAGTGCAATCCGGTTACAGTAGACCCAGTCTATTTAATGACCTGCTTCCATTGAGTGCCTGGCCAGACCCTATCTTTGACCATGTCAATTTTTGCATGCATTTTCATTTTCCCCTCTACGAAACTTTATTGGACGCATAGATTTAAGTATATGCCCGAGTTTGCAATCCCAACAAAGTATCTCTAAATTAACTGATGTTTTGAGGGATTCCAATTTTTCTTTCTGTTTAGGTAACTTAATCCCTGAAGTTCTTAGGCTGTATTTTGTTGCTAGAGTCCTAATTTCCCTTCCATAATCTCGAATCTGGTAGAACCAGGTTTGTGTGTAAATCTTTAATAAATGCAACACCAATTTTTATTGGTTTATTTTTACATTAAATGACCGAAGCGTCAATCAATTAATTTTATCGGATATACATTTATACAGAACCTTTCTTTAAATTACATATATTTTCGGTCTGTATATTTTAAATCAACTATTTTAAGATTTCTAGTTATCATAAGTTTCAGAATGCCTATTTTTATCCCAAACAGGTGATTAGAGCAGTGATTCACGAGGATACAACGATAAGTATATTAACTTTAAATAATAGTTTCAAATATCTGACTCATTCGTATAATTTTACAAATATGAATGATAATTCTTATTTCTTTTCTTTTTAAAATGTGAATTACAGCTCTCATGTAGCATAATACAGATAATTTTCCAACACGTTATCGATTTCAAATTAGAAAGTAATAAATACTTAGAACCTTAAATATAACTTTCGTTCAGGGGAGTTCTAAACTTGAAAATGGGACAGCAAATGAGGTCGTCAAAATATTTAGCTAATTTTCGAGAAAAAGAATTTCTATTTTACTTCGCTCTTTAAAGTTTAAACCTGCAATATAGGTCTAAATATGGACAAATTTATGCTTTATTCAGAAGCAATTATCTTTGGACCAATTACAGGTAGCAGGATAGTGAGACCTCACAAATCAAGGCTCGATAAAAATTTATAGAATACATACCAACGAGATAGAAATTATTACGGAGAAAGTAAAATCACGCAATTCCTCCTAGAAATAGAAAATATACTAAATATAAATTGAATGTTGCTAAATTAGTGTTAAAACCTAGAGAAAAAGAATGTAAGCTGAATTATGAATTGAAAAGTTTCAGATCTAATTTGTTATCTAATAACACATCACATTTTAGAGCAACAGTACCAATAAATAATAGCTGTTATTTTGATTAGAGCTATGTGTAATTATATAATTAAATTTATCATAAAATAAATTAGGACCCAACTGATATGTTATAAGTTGAGTTTAAAACTTTAATTGGGTCTAGGGAATTATGTAGCTCATAAACAAGGAGAGGGAATATGTATATAGGAAAAGGTAAGAAAAAAGACATTTTCATTTATAGATGTAAAATTACAACGAATGGGTCAGACATTTTAAAGTAGAAAACTGATTCTGTTATCCTCCTGAATTTCTGCTTTAATCAACCGTTTAGGAATAAAATGATAATTAAATGTCTTAATATAATGGATTTAATATATAAGTGCAAAGAACTGATGATATTGAAGGAAATGTTCAAGGTAAAGGATTATCCGGAAAAATTAACTGATGAGATCATAACCGAAAAGCTATGGCGATTTAATTGGAAGAAAATTCAAGGAAACCAAGTAAGGGATGTAGAAAAGTAAAATTAAGAAAAACACAGAAATGTTTTTCTACCAGATTCTAGATTGAGTAGAAAAAATCTGGACATCAGCAACGAAATACAACATATGATCAGTGTTAGGACAATCAGTTAGAATAAGCAATACGCCACGAATTACAAAAAAAAATTGATGAAATATCTTGTAAAACTGAATGCAAATATGGGCATATTCATGAATCAAATTAAGCCAGGCAAATATTAAGTCATCAGATAAAATGGGATTGTAAATGGAATGCACAATGTCGCGGAGACGCGCGTTCCATGCACCCCCCGACAATGCAAAGTAGTACGCGGTGAAGGGGGCTAAACTTACGGAAGGTGTTATGGCTCTGTTGTAACGGGTAAACACTGATGTCACTTGTGTTTTCGTGTAAGTTTCGAGTTGCCACTTTGTGAATATCAATACTCTTTGTTTCATCTGAGCATTGCGAGTAGAGGAGAGCCGTCGGTGTAGATCATGAACTTTTGGCTATCCAGATAGGGGTGAAAATGTAGGATCGACTGGTATATAGCAAGTAACTCTTTACCAATTGTATTATATCGCGTCTCGCGAGGTGGTAGTTTTTGCGAGAATAACACGATAGGTCGGTGTACGCCGTTGATGGACTGTTGAAGTACTGCGCCTGTTGCAACTTCGGATGCGACTCTGATCAATCCAAAATGTTGAGACCAATCAGGTGAATATAGCATGTCGTTTCTAGCAAAGCCTTTTAAGATCCTCTTAAGCCTGCATGTCGTCATCGTTGAGCTGAATCAGTTGTGATTTCTTGACGAAACGGCTTTGTGTCACGAAATATTTGTGAAGATGTGCCAGAACCTTGGCATGGAAAGGTAGGCATAGAAAATAGTTTTCCAACTTGCCCAAGAATCGTCATAATGCTCGAACGGGAGTAGGAAGCTTTAGACCTTGAATGACACAAACCTTAGCAGGATGATGCGTCATGTCTTTCTCTTTTTGATGACCGAGGAATACAATTGATGTTTGCGCAAAGACAGATTTGTTGCCGTGAAGCCGGAGGCCATAATCTGCGAGACGTGCGAGTACGGACAATGAGTTGGAGAATAACGGAATGTCGTCTAAGACGGGAATGAAAAATGGTAGACCATCTAGTATTTCGTCCATAACGTGTTGAAATGTTTGAGATACTCTCTTGAGACCAAAAGGCATGTAATGATATTCGTGTATGCCAATTCCTCTGAATCTGAGTGCAGTATAGGACACGCAGTCTTTGTGCATCGGTACTTGATAGTAGGCTTTCACTAGGTCGAGTTTTGAGTACACAGCATGACGAATTAGCTGAATAAATGAGACTGCTTTGGCGCGAGTCGTGTGTTTGAGCGCTGATGTCAGCAACTGATTGTCAACACTACTTGTCTAGAGGTGCCGGCAAAACGTCGTCTTCCACTTGAAGATATTCGCGCAGAAACGTGGCCATATATACTTAGGACATATAGATATTTATAAAAGTTGTGGGAAGAACCAACATGTTTGCTTATATGGTGGAGTCAGGATTAAATATAAATGGATATTTATGTATAAGTTGTTGGTATAAATTATTATAATTTGGCAAATAATATATTTTTTTTAAATTTTCGCCAATATATTATGTACCCAAAGATTTTCGTAAAAATCCAGCTCGTTGCGTACATGTATTATATATATATATATATATATATATATATATATATATATATATATATATATATATATATATATGTGTGTGTGTGTGTGTGTGTTTTGTTTGTACGTGTGGTCTGGACAAAATATATTTTAATGGAACTATTAAATTAATACAGGATATTAAGATAAATTTGTTTTTCGTTGAGGTACGATTCGTTAATTTAGGCTCCGTATTCCGTCCGGTCCAAATGATAAAATATTACTATATTATTTCAAAAGATTTATTAACCTCGGACTCTATAACATATTGCACAAAGCTTGTTACTACGTATTACCCGATCTGCGTTTTGACTAACTCAGCTTTCATTGTTCTAGTAGTTTACACTTTTCGAAATATTTTGGCTTAACTTGTCGATGGACTACTTCAGTCGCAATGTACCTCACAAGTTTAACAAGCGAATCTAATGTAGCAAGCTCGTTATTTCCTCTAGCCATAATGTTTATAGTTCAGAGTGACCCTTCATTAGATATTTTCGTTTAACATGTGTTTGTGCATTTTCATAACTGTTTTTTCATCTAACTAAATGCGACTAGAGTGGCTGAATAATAATTTATCATTTGCATGCGTTAACTATTCGTTTAATATACTCAATGTAATATGATAAAACTGAGATTGCCCTTAGATTTTTTGGTGAGGGGAGACCAAAAATTCAGAAACACTCGTCATAAAATCATGCCATGAATGATAAAACTAGAAGTCCGAAAGTCCAATGCACATGTTAAATTTCAAGTCAAACCACATGGGTTGCAATCAAGATAGACTAGTTAATAACAGTTATTGTCATACCATTAAATAGGCGCACGCCACGCATGTGCTTTTGTGTCTGCCTACATAAATAAAATTACTTCGTTAAAATATAATAGAAACATGTATGTACATCTAAATGAAAGTGCAGTCAATAGACAATCATTTAACTTTTAAACGCGTCATATAAATTATAACTTAGAAATTTTGTATCATTAGAATAATCTCAATTGGTAAGGTGGGGTGCAAGACACAAAATAAGGGTTCTAATCAGTAAGAGTTTTAAAAGAAAACGAGTAGTAAGAGATAAAATTTAGCAAGACTATATTCTTATTAATTGATTATTAATTACTTGAACAATAAGCGCACCAATTATTAGGTATACTGATAATTTGAAGATTACTTCAATAAGATAAAAGTGAAATTTTGTTGATCATTCTATGCATGCGGAACAGCCATTAAACAACCGATATATCATGAAATAGTCTGTATGCCAATACATAGGATTAGGATATTCTATAAATATCACGTTAGTTGAGTAAATATATGTGTACACAGGTTGTTTTGTGCGTGGGTATGATGAGCGAATTTTATGGAAAGCAAAAATTTGTGAAATATTCACTCTTTCGGCTCCTTTAGTAAAATAAATTCAGAAAATTTAAGATAACAATTAAAGTAAAAAAAACTCATAATCTCTACTGTAATGAGACGCTAAAAAAGGTTTTATTCTTAGGAAAAAGCAGGACTAAATAAATTACTGAACACAAATCTGATTAAAATTATACTTTTTATATATGCTAAAATATAATTGACAATTTAAGGAAAATGAATATTACTTGTCCTTTAATTTTATTAAATCCTAATATGTAATTAAATAAATTATCTCAAGTCATTTATTCCGGTATAATACTGTGTATGTAAAACTGTAAAAACAATATGAAATACGAGCGGTTGACGACCAAGTGTAATGCAATATACTAGTGAATAGTTGATCTACTGTATACATACAAGTAATCTAGGTCAACAATATTCAAGCGCAGAATCGAAGCATTGACGTTCAAAAAGAAATCTACATTCAAAATCATCATTTTTTAAACGTCGAAATAAATATTGATTTAACTTATGATAGAGGTAGTGCATGTCAACGCTGAATTTCTGCGACAATTTAGATCAAATTGACAGACAATATTTATCTACTATTCGTCAATAGAGCATTTGGGTTGATGCTCTTAAATAAACAGCCTATTTCTTTAATTTTCGTTGAATCTACACGGTGTGCGTTTTCGGGTTGTCGCTTTCTACTATCGGTGTGGCAAAGATCAGATTGATCGTCATTTCCAAGTACGCATCGATTGTCTCTTCGACATTGCTGGGTGCGGATAGGTCCCTTCCTTCCAAAGGTTATAACATTGCTCATACTACCTGCTGTACATGAGGTACGATTTAATGGTCGTTGATTTGTGACGTTTTGCTTCAGGCCTCTTACCACACATAGGCATCAAAACATTCACAAAAGAAGTTTTGATTTAAACAAAACCGCGTACTTTAATTCTGAACACATAGTAACAAACCTATAGCAACCAATAATATCCATCCATATGTATTTACGTTTACGCCACATATATAATCTGCATGTCTAAATTATCATATAGACGGCCATGTGAGGTCCTCCCAGATATTATTTAGTTATAAATTATATTTTCTTTACATATACATTTTTACTTATACGCGCGTCTTACGGGAAACATACATACCCATAAATATACACTCCTGAAAAAAATATATACATATAGTTTAATTAATATACAAGTAGCCATATTAGATCACCACACACATTATACGAATATATAGAACCATTTATACATATGACTCTGCACAATATATATATATATATATATATATATATATATATATATATATATATATATATATATATATATATATATAAGCAACCATGTGAGTTTCTCTCATAACCTACAGCAATCGTTAATATCCATCCATATATATTTACGCTTACGCCACATATATAATCTGCATGTCTAAATAATTATATAAGCATCCTTGTGAGGTTCTCCCAGATTTTATTTAGTTTTTGACATGTACATCCATCGATAAATTTATATATATGTATATATACACGTGTACAGCCCATATAATTTATAAGTAAATCAACCAATAAATACGTGAGTTCCCCGAGTGCAACGATTCCTTTACAATTATAACCAAATTCAGACTTCTTTCATATCTAAATTATTATTCCGTTTTCTATCTCAATTCAAAATTTAAATTTTTTAATTTGAATTATTCTTGAATCTTATTCCTTCAAACACGTCTCCTTCCATTCGAGAAGGCTTAAGTAAATATAAGACCTAACGATTTCTCTGTAGATGTCACATTTATGACGTTTATTCCTGGTTTTAGTTAAAATAATACCCAAATCAAAATGGTTAATCTATTTCGTTTACAAAGTGAATCCGGTTACAGCCAACCCAGTTAATCTTTTGATCTGTTTCCATTGAGTGACCGACTAGACCTGATGTATGACTAAGTCCATATTTGAATGCATTTTTATGTTCCCTCTCTTCGAAATTTTATTGGACGCATAGATTTACCTATATGTCCGAGAGTGCAATCTTAACGAAGTATCTCATAATTACCTGAAGTGTTGAATGATTTCAATTTTTCTATCTATTTAGGTAGCTTATTGGCTATATTTAATATGCTGTATTATGTTGCTAGTGTCTTAATTTCACTACCTCATCTGGAACCTTGTAGAAACGGGTTTGTATGGAAATCTTTATTTTGCTGTACTAAATCCATTATTTATTGATTTACTTTTACATTAAATGACAATAGCGTCAATCAATTAATTTTGTCAGATTTTCATTTATCCCGAACATTTCTTTCTGTTTTATCAGTTTTTCGTCTGTATATTGTAAATCAGCTATTTTAAGACTTCTTGTCATCATGGGCTTCAGGTTGCAAATAACATGTTCAAGCTGTTCAAATATGCAGACATTTAGTAATAGTATTAATTAATCCAAAATCGTCCAACATATCGTCACAATTAGTCACTCTGCTAATATCTTTGTCCAATTCTCATCATTGCAGAATCGGTCATAAATTAAGTTCAGATTAGAATCATTTGGTGAAACTTACTTTGGACTTGGTCCATTCTCTCCCGACCGAAAATTGTTCCCATGATATTGAAATGATTGACTTCCTGAGACGACTTTGTATCTATTTTTTTAATCCATTTGACTTCTCCTCTCATATTAATCAAATATATCAAAACACTTCAAGTGGAACCGTGTGATCTGCTTCATAAAACATAACCCGATGACCTAACCCAAAACTGCAATGCCAGCAAATTTTATTATGCACAAAACTTAGCCCACTCTTACTGCATTAAACAGATTAAAGCCCGTGTACCCTCTTGGCTAGGACTATCGAGTGCGCCTGCTTTTTGCAAATCTTCTCCCTTTTGTGAATTACTCGATAATTACGAGTCATATCCCTTTTTCATAAAATCTTAACCTGCTACTCACAGCGGGAATTCGATCACCCGAATCACCCCAACAAAATCTACTTACTTTCTAATGCCATAAATTTATTTAACGCTCATCCGACGAAGACAAAACTCACAACCCTTGACGAATTTAAAAAAGAAATTATTATGCAAGAATTGATTGGCAAGCGCAATCTTGGTTTTTCTATACCCGCAAAGTTCTGTTAATATTTTTCTAACCCCGGGGCTTTAAACAAGTTTCGAAGTGTTATGCTTCTCCTGCCGGGTCTCTAAATCATAGCAATACTACTGCCTTAGACTCAAAACTTCATATATGGTGATTCCAATATTAACTATTAATATTTATGTTTACTGCTAACAACTTTAGTAACTACGTTATCATTTGCCCTAATATATATCATCATCATCATTCTGTATCAAGTAACATTCAGAGACTCCAAATTTGATATCATTTGATGGTCAATTTTATGAAGCCGGTTCTTCCTCACCTTGAATAGTATCTTGGCATTTCAATTGGTCCACCAGATGGCTTTTCTGAAGCATTAATTTGTCATTATTTATTTATTCATTTGATATTATTTCGTCTTCAAAAACTAAAAAATATTACGATATCAGGATTTAAAATAAACGGTTTTAAAATCAAAGTAGAGCTTTCATTCCATCACATCAACTTTCGTACTAGATAAATTGCTCATTAGAATTTATTTTATTTAAATAGTTTACAAATATAGCAAATTCTATATCAGCCTTGAATTGAAATAAAAGTAACATACAAAATTATCCCAAGTTAAAATGGAACTGTGAAAGATCCATAGTAATGACAATTCTCACCCATTATAGTTAAATTTGCGTAGGTGTTAACGAGAGAAATTTTTTTCATGCAGATAACGAATGAAAATAAATTGAATATATTAACTTGACAAGTTAAATTAAGTTGGGAACAACCCTTCAACCAGTTACGATTTTGATAAAAGATCCGCGATATAATGACTTTCAAGTTGAGCAATTTCCATTGCATTTATATTAGTAAATTACAACAGAATATCAAATGGACTTATACAATGATTTTCAAATGTTATCTAATACATTTTTTTGAAGAATTCAGATAAACCTTTCACACTGTATGCAAGTAAGTAACTTCCCGATAGCTTAAATACCTTGGTCCTCAAATTACTTTTTTAATTTTACGCCGAACACTTCATTTAAACCAGTGGTCATAACAGAATATGATGATTTTACGTTTTCGATAAAGAATTTATTCTAGGTTGCTCAATTTCAACTGCAGTCAAGAGTTTGTTTTCGATGTGTCGTCAATCAATCTTGCAGGAAATAGGGTAAAACCACTGAAAATATTCTCATTATATTCTCTGCGTGGTTTTAAAAATGTCGTCCTGAAATCAAGATATTTTTGGTGTCGGTAACTACTATTAAAAATAGTGGGAAAATTCTCTTTAAAAATTTTTAATTATTTCTAGTTCTGTTATTATTGTTACTCTGTTTGTTTTATCTATGTTTTAGAAGGGTTTGATCTATGGCTCCAAATGCTATCCATATCACAAAAATTAATATTTATTTGAGGAAGTGTCAAAGCTAAATAAAAAATTACTTAATTGGGTTTTCACGATGATTGTATTTGCACGATTTCTAGGTCCGTTTTGAAACGGCACACATGTCATATTTTTTTGTTTCAAATATATTGACTTAAATTCTTACTTCTATCCACTTGAAAACCAGTTTCCAATATGAAGAAACTAAATAGCGATCAGAATATGTATATTATTTAATTGATCAGACTAGATGTATACGCCCCCAGCTTCAGCTTAATGCCGTACGACGTTACAAACTCGGTTAGACTTCCATAAAATAAAGAGTTAGTACTGTTGTGTGGCCCGTAGCAGGGCCGGTCTTGCGTTCTCTGACAAATGCCGAGAAGGTCCTTCAATGTCGTGTTTTCCAGAAGCACTTCTAGACTCTTGTGACCAGCTCGGATTGACTTGGGTTGTGGTTCCTTCTGTTGTGGTGTTGGAATCTCGCTGAGCAACTTCGTTGAAGTTCTGCAGTTTTTGGCTCGTCTCTCTAGTTGTAGAGCAACAAGTTTGGCGTTACTGATGTTGCCAATGTTCGTAGTGCAAGGCCAAAAATCAGCGTATGTGAAAGGTGGGAGACAGAACTTTAGAGGCACGCACAACAGAAGGCAAAAGCGACAACTGAACTGCATGGTAAATTCACCGTGCTTAAATGACCATGTAATAGCCATATATGGCTACTTTTACCTTAATGTATCATAAATGCTGGGCTTAATTATGCTTGTTGGTTGCTTCAACAATGATATGATGCCAAGTAACCAAAAGGAATTGCTACACAAATTGTTAGCTCTAGTGGTCAGTCATACCGCGTGGGGCAAAACAGAGCTGTGTAAAATTTGGGAGCCGCAGCGTGAGGATTTCGAGGTAAATCGCCACTGAAGTTGCCAGGTTTAAGTTGAAACTTAGGCAGGCTGGGTTCTCGACAATGCGTTTGTATACGACTAAAGGAGCTAGTGTGTGTGCTCGACGTTGTGGTCATGATATTTGTAGAGTGGTCTTTATGCAATTGATGAAGTTGAGATATGCATTGAAAGTGGCCTGTACCATGATATGAAGCTGATATCTACTTAATGTTGCTACAGGAAAACGTTAGCTCCAAGTAGCTGGTCATACCAAAATGGGCAGTGTGATGTCAGGTGTGAGAAATACATTATAATGTACAATATATACATTAAAATTAAATGAAAATATAAATGTACATGAAAATTGCCTCAGAGATGGCATAATACCAAACTGTTCAAAAATGCTACACAATTGTTAACTAAGAACAGCTGGTTATGCCACGCGGGATAAATGCGAAATATAACGTAAAGTTAAAAATTTTGATACCTAGAATAACGGAAAGTTAATGTTAAAAAATATCAATTACGCGTTATGCAAAGCAAGCTATCGAGGGCAGGTTGAATGCCCTCAGAATCAGGCGGTTCCATAAACTGTTTCAACCTGTCTATACTTACTGATGTTGCTGTTGTACCTTGCATAATATTGAAGTATTTGGGTTGTTTGAAAAAAATCGTGTAAGGAACGCGATACTTTGTTTGTAGTGGTGCAACAGCAGTGTCGTTGCGAACGAGTACTCTCTTGCAGCTGGGGAGCTGCGGATGAACGAAAACTGGACGAGGCGTATGTCTCGGCTGCTGTTCATACGTGTTACCGAAATGAAGACGAAGGTGGGTAGCTTCGCTTTGTGGGTCATTCTCTGCGAGTTGTAGACGTGGGAGCTGGCTAGGCAGGCATAGGTCCATGTGATACAAGAGTTGTGACGCGAACGCTTTAAAGGATTCACGAGTACGGGAACGAATGGCAAGCAGAAATAAAGGTAGTGCATCAACCCAGTTGCCATTATTGGACGAGGATGTTAAAGCAGCTTTGAGTTCCATATGCATTCTCACTACCATACCGTTAGCTTGGGGATAGTAGGCATTCGTCTAGCGTAAGTTGCATCCCATGTACCGCAACGTGGTTTTGAAACGACTCGATGAGAAGCAAGTGCTTCTGTCAAGGATGACCTAATCTGGAACACCATAATTGGATATCCATGCAGAGGAAAATCCGTTAGTTACTTCGTCTACAGAAATAGTGCCAAGAGGTAATGCCACTGGCCACCGTGTCAATCTATCAATCATAATTAGAAGGTAGCTGAAACCTTGAACCTCTTTCAGATGAACTATGTCGATGTGGACGATCGCTAGGCGAGGAATAATTCGGAAATGTTGCAACTTAGAACGAGTGTGGCGTGTGATCTTGTTTTTTTGTCAAATGGTACACTCGGAGACCCAGCGTTTAGTGTTCTGCCAATGTCTGTGACAACAGAAACGATCGTCGGGGAGGCGGACAGTTGCTTGGCTTCCTGGGTGAGAAATTGAGTGAATTCAGTCGATAACCTTTCGCTGAAAACTGGTCAGCAGAACTGGTTTATTGGACTGCGTACCCGTGAAGTAAACATTTGGTATGCCTTCCCTTGACGTGATAGATGTTAAATTGCCATTCGCTTAGACGTGAAAGCTGTCTTTCCACTCTGGCAGGGTACTTGGCGATAGTTTAAGTTGCGTTTCGAAGTTCGCTAACTAGTGGTGTATGATCTGTGAAAACAACAAATCTACTACTGCCAATGATGCTGATAAAATGGCGCACTGCGTCGTGGATGCCGAGGAGTTCCTGACCGAAAGTGTCGTGCCTGCACAAAGGATAAAGTTGTCTTGAAAAGCCCGGAAGGGACTTGGGTTAGTAGTTTAGTACTCCCAAAATTTTCAGCAACTCGCTAACAGTTTTCGGTGACTTGATATTCCCAATTGAATTCGCCTTTGATGACAAAGTTTGAATACATTATGGCGTGATAAGATACCCTAAGAAGTCCAAGTATGTAGTTTCAATCTCCGTCTTGTCACAGTCCATCTTGAGTCCGTGGTTGGATAAGCGTGAGAGGACATTTCGTAGATGCTTGGCATGAGATTCTAAGTCTGGACTGAATACAATTATGTCATCGAGAAATGACATACAATAAACAGAGTCGTCACGAGGTATGCTTGGCATATTTAAATGCAAAATATTATATTTCTACTGCGGTAAATCTTTTAGTGGAAAAGCGTTTCGTTTAAAGTATATTTATATATTTTCCTCTTGCTCATAAATTTATGCTTTAAAGGTCCCGTAATATTTTTAGATTGTCAGGTGCTATTTTAGAAATTGATGTTCCTGTTTGGGATGGGGATGGCGAACTATTCTTTATGCGCGTAGACGCCGCTTTCTCCCGTTTCCAGATTATTACAGTCATCAAAAGTTTGTGCTAAACTACCTTCTGAATTACAGCGACGGATTTAATTCAAGCTTGAGGCCATTAGGAAGCTACACAATCTCATTTTGATCCTATAAATTGAAGTAGAATCCTTGCTCGGGCGCACAGAAATCGAGTAAATAATAAATAAATACGCACTGTTAGTCATGCAAAAACTTGCCAACATCGAGATTTAAAGGGAATTACGGAAACGTTGGTATAAAACAAATATTTCTGACCATGAGTCTAAGGTTGTTTTTATTAACAATCTTCTACAATCATTAAAACTATTCGCTAGACACCTTCCCAACATTCTTTCTATAGATGATTTATCTGACAGATGCGAGCTAGAATATAGGGTTTTGGAACCTAAGGTGAATCCGTCATCCTTTTGTTCTCCTCCGCAAGATGATAGGTTCTTCTCTTTAGAGAGGACATTAGCGAACATGGCTAAAGTACTAGAAGGATTGGTCATAACAAAATCCGAGCTAATTCAAGTGCATGCTCGACCCAAATTCATGCCTAAAACTAATTATAGCGGTAGGTGGCGATCAAGATCCCCGCAATACTTTAACAGAAATGCCCCAAAAAACTGCTGCTATAATCACCAGGAGTTGTTTTATTCATGTCAAGTCTGTCTTTGTCGTTACGAAGGATTTTCGAATTAGTGTCAATTTCCACAGTTGACGGAGAGGACAACAGAACACAGGCGCAGTGGTGCATCAGGATCGGAAAACGTCTGGCGCATAAAGTAGAAGACCGTACTTTATGCGCATCAACGACATCAACGGCGCCACAGGGAAGAAACCAAAAACAATCCGATATTCAAGTCTACTCTTTCTGTCCAC
The DNA here is from genome assembly GCA_029291075.1 of Eudiplozoon nipponicum. Classification (NCBI taxonomy): domain Eukaryota; kingdom Metazoa; phylum Platyhelminthes; class Monogenea; order Mazocraeidea; family Diplozoidae; genus Eudiplozoon; species Eudiplozoon nipponicum. Next base: position 19,168 of record JAQBSW010008350.1, on the reverse strand, counting down.
GCTGAATGTTCTACCTAGAGAGCCAAACGGACAACGCTGGTCGCAATAACCTGCCTACTTGCTGGCATGACCCGGCCAAACAGCCCAACGAACTTCTGCACAATCTTGATTTCAGAAGCGGCGAAGAATTCGTCGTAGACAAAGGTGCAGAAGTCTCAGTTCTCAAGGCTGATTCAACGGCCGAGGTGTCGCTAGGCGTTCTTCTTGCAGCAACTATAGGCGAGCCCACACCTACTTATGGCTGCCAGTATCACACACTCAATATAGATTTTCGGCGTGAATATTTTCACAAATTCATCATTGCCAAGATCTCACACAAGATAAAAGGCCTTGATTTCCTTTTGAAATTTCGGCTCATTGTTGATCTTGCCAATCAAAAAATCATTGACCACTCCACCGGACTTGAGCAAAGTTTTTAAACACTTGCCTCCTAGCGTTTGGAGTTACAGGTAATTCAGCCAAACCCAGTGCATCATTCAGCAGAGATATCAGCAGCACTCCAAGTCACAGTTATGAGTCTCTAACAAGATGCAACATATCGTCACAGAAGGACAACCTATTGCACTCAAGAAGCGACGACTGGCCCCTGCTAAACTGAAAGCTTCGCAAGAGAAATTCTCAACGCTTTTGGAAGAGTGAATCATCAGGCCTTCGAAAAGTTCATGGGTGTCACCACAGAACTTAGTCTCCAAATCAAACGGATCGTACAGACCCTGCGGAGATTACCTTAAGCTAAATTGAGTGACAAAATTTGATGCATATCCTATTCCAAATAATAACACCTTACTTGAAAAACTCAATGGCAGCAATATCTTCTCAGTGAATGACCTTAAACTAGCCTACCATCACATCCCGTTAGCACCAGAGAATATGGAAAATACTGCAATCATCGCTCCACTTGGCCTTTTCGAATATCTTTACATTCCTTTTGGACAAAAGTGTGCTACACAGACATTCAAAGATTCACGGACAACATACCTCGTGACGACTCTGTTTATTGTATGTCATTTCTCGATGACATAATTGTATTCAGTCCAGACTTAGAATCTCATGCCAAGCATCTACGAAATGTCCTCTCACGCTTATCCAACCACGGACTTAAGATGGACTGTGACAAGACGGAGATTGAAACTACATACTTGGACTTCTTAGGGTATCTTATCACGCCATAATGTATTCAAACTTTGTCATCAAAGGCGAATTCAATTGGGAATATCAAGTCACCGAAAACTGTTAGCGAGTTGCTGAAAATTTTGGGAGTACTAAACTACTATCCCAAGTTCCTTCCGGGCTTTTCAAGACAACTTTATCCTTTGTGCAGGCACGACACTTTCGGTCAGGAACTCCTCGGCATCCACGACGCAGTGCGCCATTTTATCAGCATCATTGGCAGTAGTAGATTTGTTGTTTTCACAGATCATACACCACTAGTTAGCGAACTTCGAAACGCAACTTAAACTATCGCCAAGTACCCTGCCAGAGTGGAAAGACAGCTTTCAAGTCTAAGCGAATGGCAATTTAACATCTATCACGTCAAGGGAAGGCATACCAAATGTTTACTTCACGGGTACGCAGTCCAATAAACCAGTTCTGCTGACCAGTTTTCAGCGAAAGGTTATCGACTGAATTCACTCAATTTCTCACCCAGGAAGCCAAGCAACTGTCCGCCTCCCCGACGATCGTTTCTGTTGTCACAGACATTGGCAGAACACTAAACGCTGGGTCTCCGAGTGTACCATTTGACAAAAAAACAAGATCACACGCCACACTCGTTCTAAGTTGCAACATTTCCGAATTATTCCTCGCCTAGCGATCGTCCACATCGACATAGTTCATCTGAAAGAGGTTCAAGGTTTCAGCTACCTTCTAACTATGATTGATAGATTGACACGGTGGCCAGTGGCATTACCTCTTGGCACTATTTCTGTAGACGAAGTAACTAACGGTTTTTTCTCTGCATGGATATCCAATTATGGTGTTCCAGGTTAGGTCATCCTTGACAGAAGCACTTGCTTCTCATCGAGTCGTTTCAAAACCACGTTGCGGTACATGGGAGGCAACTTACGCTAGACGAATGCCTACTATCCCCAAGCTAACGGTATGGTAGTGAGAATGCATATGGAACTCAAAGCTGCTTTAACATCCTCGTCCAATAATGGCAACTGGGTCGATGCAATACCTTTAGTTCTGCTTGCCATTCGTTCCCGTACTCGTGAATCCTTTAAAGCGTCCGCGTCACAACTCTTGTATGACATGGACCTATGCCTGCCTAGTCAGCTCCCACGTCTACAACTCGCAGAGAATGACCCACAAAGCGAAGCTACCCACCTTCGTCTTCATTTCGGTAACACGTATGAACAGCAGCCGAGACATACGCCTCGTCCAGTTTTCGTTCATCCTCAGCTCCCCAGCTGCAAGAGAGTACTCGTTCGCAACGACACTGCTGTTGCACCACTACAAACAAAGTATCGCGTTCCTTACACGATTTTTTTCAAACAACCCAAATACTTCAATATTATGCAAGGTACAACAGCAACATCAGTAAGTATAGACAGGTTGAAACAGTTTATGGAACCGCCTGATTCTGAGGGCATTCAACCTGCCCTCGATAGCTTGCTTTGCATAACGCGTAATTGATATTTTTTAACATTAACTTTCCGTTATTCTAGGTATCAAAATTTTTAACTTTACGTTATATTTCGCATTTATCCCGCGTGGCATAACCAGCTGTTCTTAGTTAACAATTGTGTAGCATTTTTGAACAGTTTGGTATTATGCCATCTCTGAGGCAATTTTCGTGTACATATATATTTTCCTTTAATTTTAATGTATATATTGTACATTATAATGTATTTCTCACACCTGACATCACACTGCCTATTTTGGTATGACCAGCTACTTGGAGCTAACGCTTTCCTGTAGCAACATTAAGTAGTTATCAGCTTCATATCATGGTACAGGCCACTTTCAATGCATATCTCAACTTCATCAATTGCATAAAGACCACTCTACAAATATCATGACCACAACGTCGAGAACACACACTAGCTCCTTTAGTCGTATACAAACGCATTGACGAGGACCCAGCCTGCCTAAGTTTCAACTTAAACCTGGCAACTTCAGTGGCGATTTACCTCAAAATCCTCAGGCTGCAGCTCCCGAATTTTACACAGCTCTATTTTGCCCCACGCGGTATGACCGACTACTAGAGCTAACAATTTGTGTAGCAATTCCTTTTGGTTACTTGGCATCATATCATTGTTGAAGCAACCAACAAGCATAATTAAGCCCAGCATTTATGGTACATTATTTTTTCGCTTAACTTGTTTCGAACTGTGTCGTGCATTTCTTACCTAGCCTCGCAGAGAGGAATATATTTTTCCTTTTTTTCAGAGAGGAAATTGATGTAACGAAACAAATAAATTGCTGACATATTGCGTAAATTAAATTCAATACGATTTACGCTGCACCAATGAGACAAAAGCGAAACTTGCCGTTAACCAATAAGGTGCAAGTAGCCATATATGGCTATTACATGGTCATTTAAGCACGGTGAATTTACCATGCAGTTCAGTTGTCGCTTTTGCCTTCTGTTGTGCGTGTCTCTGAAGTGCTGTCTCCCACCTTTCACATACGCTGATTTTTGGCCTTGCATTACGAACATTGGCAACATCAGTAACGCCAATCTTGTTGCTGTACAACTAGAGAGACGAGCCAAAAACTGCAGAACTTCAACGAAGTTGCTCAGCGAGATTCCAACACCACAACAGAAGGAACCACAACCCAAGTCAATCCGAGCTGGTCACAAGGGTCTAAAAGTGCTTCTGGAAAACACGACATTGAAGGACCTTCTCGGCATTTGTCAGAGAAGGCAAGACAGGCCCTGCAAAGGGCCACACAACAGTACTAACTCCTTAGTTTATGGCAGTCTAACCGAGTTTGTAACGTCGTACGGCATTTAGCTGAATCTGGGGCATTTACATCTAGTCTGATCAATTGAATAATAGACATATTCTGATCACTATTTAGTTTCTTCATATTGGAAACTGGTTTTCAAGTAAATAGAAGTAAGAATTTAAGTCAATATATTTGAAACGAAAAAATAAGATAGAGTATACGCCGCAATTGTGCGCCGTTTCAAAACGGACCTAGAAATCGTGTAAGTACAATCATCGTGAAAACCCAATTAAGTAATTTTGTTATTTAGCTTTGACACTTCCTCAAATAAATATTAATTTTTTTGATTTGGATAGCATTTGGAGCCAGAGATCAAACCCTTCTAAAACATAGATAAAACAAACAGAGTAACAATAATAACAGAACTGAAAATAATTTAAAATTTTTAAAGAGAATTTTTCCTTATTTTATAATAGTAGTTACCGACACCAAAAATATCTTGATTTCAGGACCACATTTTTAAAACCACTCAAGCTTTAATGCAACAGAGAATATAATGAGAATATTTTCAGTGGTTTTATCCTATTTCCTACAAGATTGATTGACGACACATCGAAAACAAACTCTTGAGTGCAGTTGAAATAGAGAAAGCTAGAATAAATTCTTTATCGAAGACCTAAAAGCATCATATTCCGTTATGACCACTGGTTTAAATGAAAAGTTCGGCGTAAAATTAGAAAAGTAATTTGACTTCCAAGGTATTTAAGCTTTCGAGTAGTTACTTAATTGCGTACAGGTTTATCTGAATTCTTCAAAAAATAGTATTAGATACCATTTGAAAATCATTGTATAAGTCCATTTGATATTCTGTTATAATTTACTAATATAAATGCAATGGAAATTGCTCAACTTGAAAGTCATTATATCGCAGATCTTTTATCAAAATCGTAACTGGTTGAAGGGGTGTTCCAAACTTAATTTAACTTGTCAAGTTAATATATTCAATTTATTTTCATTCGTTATCTATATAAAAAAATTGGTCTCGTTAACACCTCCGCAAATGTAACTATAATGTGTGAGAATTGTCATTACTATGGATCTTTCCAAGCTCCATTTTAACTTGGGATAATTTTGTATGTTACTTTTATTTCAATTCAAGGCTGATATAGAATTTGCTATACTTGTAAACTATTTAAATAAAATAAATTCTAATGAGCAATTTATCTAGTACGAAAGTTGATGTGATGGAATGAAAGTTCTACTTTGATTTTAAAACCGTTTATTTTAAATCCTGTTATCGTAATATTTTTAGTTTTTGGAGACGAAATAATATCAAATGAATAAATAAATAATGACAAATTATTGCTTCAAAGAAGCCATCTGGTGGACCAATTAATGCCAAGATACTATTCCAGGTGAGGAAGAACCGGCTTATAAAATGACCATCAGAAATATTCCTCAAAATTTTGGAGTCTCTTCATGTTACTTGATACAGAGTGATGAGATATATTAGGGCAAATGATAACGTAGTTACTAAAAGTTTTTAGCAGTAAACATAAATAGTAATAGTTAATATTGGAATCCCCATATATGAAGTTTTGAGTCTAAGGCGAGTAGTATAATTTGGAGACCCGGCAGGAGGAAACGTAACGCTTCGAAACTTGTTTAAAGCCCCGGGGTTAGAAAAATATTAACAGAACTTTGCGGGTATAGAAAAAACCAGATGCGCTTCCAATCAAAATTCTTGCATAATAATTTCTTTTTTTAAATTCGTGCAGGGGTATGAGTTTAGTCTTCGTCGGATGAGCGTTAAATAAATTTATGGCATTAGAAAATAGATAGATTTTGTTAATTATATTGGGAGTATGGTCGGATTAATTTGAAAAGATTCTGTTGCGCGTGACGTTGGGGTGATTCGGGTGATCGAGTTTCGGCTGCGAGTAGCAAGTTAAGATTTTATGAAAGAAATATATGACTCGTAATTATCGAGTAATCCATAAAGGGAGAAGATTTGCAAAAAGCAGGCGCACTCGATAGTCCTAGCAAAGAGGGTACACGGGCTTTAATCTGTTTAATGAAGTAAGAGGGGGCTAAATTTTGTGCGTAATAAAATTCGCTAGCATTGCAGTTTAGGGCTAGGTCATGGGGGTTATGTTTTATGAAGCAGATCACACGGTTCCACTTGAAGTGTTTGGATATATTTGATTAATATGAGAGGAGAAGTCAAATGGATTATAAAAATAGACACAAAGTCTCGCATACATTGAACTTGACTGGAAATGTCGGCTGCATAATTTCTATGCAGTCACGAATATTAACTGTTTGTAGCTTTCGCCACATATAAATATATAGGCAATACAATTTAACAATAATTGTTTGCGCGGGTGATGGTAACAATTCTTTAAATCAAGTTTGCGAGCTTGAAGTAAACACCAATCCAATTGTATTTAACCAGACAACCAAAAGAATAACAAATCTACCGCCAGCCGCAACGCACTGACGCCTTTCGACCTTCCTTGATCATCATCAGAGTACGACGGCAAACTGACTATCGACGATCAAACCGCATTGAATATATATGGAAATCAAATTGAGATATGCGGCTCGCACCTCTAGCAGTCTCGCATATATTGAACTTGACTGGAAATGTCGGATGCATAATTTTGTTATGTTTTTCGAAGACTGGTTAAACACAATGGGGTCGGTGTTTACTTCATTGTTACCACCACCCGCGCAATCAATTATTGTTAAATTGTATTGCCTATATATGTATATGTGGCGAAAGCTACAAACAGTTAATGCTCGTGACTGCATAGAAATTGTGCAGCCGACATTTCCAGTCAAGTTCAATGTATGCAAGACTGCTAGAGGTGCGAGCCGCATATCTCAATTTGATTTCCATATATATTCGATGCGGTTTGATCCTCGATAGTCAGTTTGCCGTCGTACTCTGATGATGATCATGGAAGGTCGAAACGCGTCAGTGCGTTGCGGCTGGCGGTAGTTTTGTTATGTTGTTCGAAGACTGGTTAAATACAATGGGGTCGGTGTTTACTTCAAGCTCGCAAACTTGATTTAAAGCATTGTTACCACCACCCGCGCAATCAATTATTTTTAAATTGTTTTGCCAGTATCAACATATTTTCTCATCTATGACTGAAAATCTGGCGAATTATTTCTCAAAGACACTGGTCCAGACGTCAGCTTACTCTGTTACAATTATTTTGAACCCACGTAGCCTGTCAACACCAGCAAACTTACCTGCGCCAATAGATCAAATATAGCAACGTTTTGGGTATGAGTACACACAATCTCGTTCTCCAACTGAAAACGATGTTTGAGTATAATTTTATCATTGCCAACACCACAAAGAACATCATTTGACGTAACTTCCTCGAATATTTCGACTTCACTATACGTCCGAAAACACGAGAGAAACACTGTTGACAATCAGTTGCTGACAACAGCTCTCAAACACTCGATTCGCGCCAAAGCAGTCTCACCTATTCAGCTAATTTCTCAGACTGTGTACTCAAAACTCTACCTCATGAAAGCCTATTATCAAGTACAGATGCACAAAGACTCCGTATCCTATACTGCACTCAGATTCACAGGAATTTTTACACACGAATATCATTATATGCCTTTCGGTCTCAATAAAGCATCTCAAATATTTCAACGCGTTATGGACGAAATACTAGATGGTCTACCATTTGTAATTCCCTCCTTAGACGACATCCTGTTATTCTACAACTCATTGTCCGTACTCGCACGTCTCGCAGATAATGGCGTCCGGTTTCATGGCAACAAATATGTCTTTGCGCAAACATGAATTTAATTCCCCGGTCATCAAATTACCGAGAAAGACATGACACATCAACCTGCTAAGGTTCGTGTCATTCAAGATCTACAGCCTCCAACCCGCGTTCGAGCATTCTAACGATTCTTGGGCAAGATGGACAACTATTCTCTATGCCTACCTTTCTATGCCAAGATTCTTGCACATCTTCACAAATACCTCGTGACAGAAAGCCGTTTCGTCAAGAAATCACAACTGATTCAGCTCAACGATGACAAAAGGCAGGCTTAAAAGGATGCTAAAAGGGCTTTATGCAAAGCGACCATGCTAAATTCACCTGGTTGGTCTCAACATTTCGAATTGATCACAGTCGCATCCGAAGTTGCAACAGGCGCAGTACTTCAACAGTCCATCAACGGCGTACACCGACCTATCGCATTCTTCTCGTAGAAACTACCACCTCGCGAGACGCGATATAAGACAATTGGTAAAGTGTTACTTGCTATCTACCATTTGATCCTACATTTCCACCCCTATCTGGATGGCCGAAAGTTCATGATCTACACCGACAACTCTCCTCTACTCGCAATGCTCAGATGATAGAAAGAGTATTGATATTCCCGAAGTGGCAACTTGAAACTTACACGAATACACGAATCTGAATATGAAGTCACTCACGTCAAAAGATAAGAAAACGTAGTTGCAGACTCCATGATCCGTCCTGCAGAATTCTGTGCTGCTATCCTGTGTACTTCACCTATAAGTAATCAGAAATTGCAAGCAGCAAAGCAAACTGACCCGCTGTTCCTCGATATTGACCTATCAGGCAGCGAAGAGACGAATATACTAATCCAGGCATGTGATTTCTCCTCGCATCTTTTATAAAAATCTAAATTTTCTTCCACACGTATATTGTAATTATCTAAATTAGCATTTAAGAAGGAGTTTCCACAACACTATACCGTGTAAGTTTCACTTAGATCTTATTTAAATTTAATATATTTGTCATCATATATATACCATATATATATATATATATATATATATATATATATATGCATGTGTGTGTAAATAGACATAAAAGAAACTTTTTAATTTCCACCGAACGCACACGATTCATTACAATCTTCCCCAAATAAGCTCTTTGCATCTCTATCTATATTGTTCAGCTTACTAACTCCAATTCATAATCTTGATCTCTTAATTTAATCTATTGATGAATATCATATCTCGTATCTACGTTTCCTTACATCTAAGAAAACTTCATTAAATATGCGGCCTAATGATATTTCTAACGTTCATCCCTGATTTTATTTCAATTGAATACCAAATCAACTCGGGTAAGCTTTTTCGGCTTCATTGTGCAGTCCATTTACAGCAATCCCATTTTATCTGATGACTTGTCTCCATTATGTGCCCCTGTTTGCATTCTGTTTTACAAATTATTTCTTAAACCGCTGATGTGCTGAGGGGTTCAATTTTTCTTTGTAATTGTTGGCGTATTGCTTATTCTAACTGATTGTCCTAACACTGACCATATGTTGTATTTCGTTGCTGATGTCCATATTTTTTCTACTTAATCTAGAATCTGGTAGAAAAACAGTTCTGTGCTTTTCTTAATTTTACTTTTCTAAATCCCTTACTTGGTTTTCTTGAATTTTCTTCCAATTAAATCGCCATAGCTTCTCGTTTATGACCTCATCAGTTAATTTTTCCGGATAACCTTTTACCTTGATCATTTCCTTCAATATCATCAGTTCTTTGCACCTATATATTAAATCCATTATATTAAGACATTTAATTATCATTTTATTCCCAAACGGTTGATTCGAGCAGAAATTCAGGAGGATAACAGAATCAGTTTTCTACTTTAAAATGTCTGACCCATTCGTTGTAATTTTACATCTATAAATGAAAATGTTATTTTCTTACTTTTCCTATGTACATATTCCCTCTCCTTGTTTATGAGCTACATAATTCCCTAGACCCAATTAAAGTTTTAACCTCAACTTATAACATATCAGTTGGGTCCTAATTTATTTTATGATAAATTTAATTATATAATTGCACATATATCTAATCAGCATAACAGCTATGATTCATTGGTACTGTTGCTCTAAGGTGTGCTGTATTATTAGATAACAAATTAGATCTCAAAGGTTTCAATTAATAATTCAGCTTACATTTTTTCTCTATGTTGTAACACTAATTTAGCAACATTTAATTTATATTTAGTGTATTTTCTTCTTCTGGGAGTTATTGCGTGATTTTACTGTCTCCGTAATAATTTCATTCCTTGGTATGTATTCTATAGATTTTGTCGACCCTTGATTTATGAGTTGTAAATTATCCCGTCACTCCGAAATTGGTCCAAAGCTAATCGTTTCCGAATATAAACCAAATTTGCAGGACCTTATTTCTGGTCCCATTTTGCAGGTTTAAACCTTTAAACAGCGAAAGTAAACCTGAAATTGTTTTCGAATATTAGCCATATATATTGAGGACCTCATTTTTCGTTCCATTTTCAAGTTTAGAACTCCCCTTGAACGAAAGTTATATTTAAGTTTCTTAGATGACAATTTCTTAATTTGAAATCATCGGGATAACGCGTTGGAAAATTATCTGTATTTAGCTAAATAAAGAGAGTTATATTTTTCATTGTAAAAAGAAACGAATGAAGAATTATCATTTATATTTGTAAAATAAAACGAATGGTCAGATATTTGAATCTGTTATTTAAAGTTAATTTAATTATCGTTGTATCCTCGTGAATTACTGCTCTAATCACCCGTTTGGGATTAAAATAGGCATTCTTAAACTCATGATAACAAGAAATCTTAAAATAGTTGATTTAAAATATACAGACCGAAAACAGATGAATTTTAAAGAAAGGTTCTGTATAAATGTATATCCGATAAAATTAATTGATTGACACTACGCTCATTTAATGTTAAAGTAAACAAATAAAAATTGGTGTTGTATTTATTAAAGATTTACACACAAATCTGGTTCTACCAGATGCCAGATTAGGTAGGGAAATTAGGACTCTAGCAACAAAATACAGCATAAGAACTACAGGCAGTAAGCTACCTAAACAAAAGGAAAAATTGGAACCCCTCAAAACATCAGTTAATTATGAGAAACTTTGTTAGGATTGCAATCTCGGGCATATAGTTAAGTCCATGCGTCCAATAAAGTTTCGTAGAGGGGAAAATAAAAATGCATGCACAAACTGACATGGTCATAGATCAGGTCTAGCCAGGCACTCAATGGAAACAGGTCATTAGATAAACTGGGTCTGCTGTGACCGGATTGCACTTTGTAACCAAAATAGATTAACCATGTTGATTTAGGAATTATTGGAAAAAAATTAGGAATGAACGTCATAAATTTGACATCTCTAGAGAAATCATTTGGCCTTATACTTATAAAAGCTTTCTCGAATGGAAGGAGACGTGTTTCGAGGAATGAGATTCAACAATATTTCCAATTAAGAGATTAAGATTTCCAATTGTAGATAGAAAACGGAATAATTTCGATAAAGTTTAAAAGAGTTGATATTGTGTGTAGACAAATATATATAGATGGATATTTATGTATATGGTGTGGGTGAAAATAATTATTTATAACTAGCATCCACAAAAGACGAAACAAGAATGACCAGATCACAGACATCACTTTTCAAAACATCGAGAAAGACCTTTACATGCAAAGACGCACACGCACAGACAAAAAGTCATACACACTTACTAATCAGCCCAAACAAGAAATAGAAGTAGAACCGAGACAGATTTGTTGCCACCCATAAAATTAAATGAAAACACAGGATATATATAAATGAAAAATTGTAAAGTGAAATTAAGTATTCTCGAAATCAATTGCCCTCATACATTTTGTTATTAATGTATTTTTATTTCACATTAGAAGTATAATGTGTATTATTCGAAGGCAAAAGACATTAAAAGAATAAAAATAAGTTAGTAACAAATTATAAATGAAGCACAGAAACATTGCTATTATAATATATACAAAATGTGATTAGTAGGAACCATGTAATTTTATATATGGATAGGTATCTATATGATTCGAGCACAGATATTTAAATGAAAAAATAAATTTTATACAGTTTATAATAATAAATGGGTATTTTGTTGAGATACCTTTCGTTAGTCTAGGCTCCGTATTCGGTCTTGTTCCAACGATAGAATAATAATATATCTTTGCAACAGATTTAACTATTGCTCACAGGATAAGATTAGGTAAACCGGAAATTCTGGGATTACTGTAATATGATTAACATTAAACGAATACTTTGGTCCTTCTACGCGTCCAGAAAATTAATTAAAATAAATCGAGACATCAAGGATAAGCGTGTATGTCAATCCATAAGGTTTGCTTATATTTATTCTATAAATATCACTTTAGATTAGATTACAAATATGTGTAAAAATGTCGTTGTGTGCGTGGGGATGCCTCGGAAAAGGTCCTGTACACATGTTAGTAAGAGAAAATATGTATGAAGACAGGATATTGGGGAAACAATAAAAATACTTTAGGAACAAAACAAGGACAAATTGATCTGTCTTGAATGAGGATAACAAATTTGCCAAAAGTTGCTCTTTCTGTAAGTAAGCTGTGAACCTTAAGGATTGAACTGGAAATGAAGTTATAATTATTATTTATTCGTTGAAGAAGCTGCAACCAGTTGACAGCCACTTATATAATTTTGCTTTCTACATGTATGCCATGCGGTTTGATCCTCGCTCGCCCGTTTGTCGTCGTACACCGATAATGATTATGGTTGATCGAACGTGTCTGTGCGTGCGACTGGCGGTTGTTTTTGCTAAGTTTTTCGACGACTTGTTAAATACAATGGGATAAATGTTTGTTTTAATTTCGCAAATTTGATTTAAACAATTGTTACCACCACCCGCACAATCAATTAATGTCAAATGTTATTGCCCATACTTTTATTTGTGGCAAAATCTGCAATCGGCTCGTGATCGCGACTGCATAGTAATTGTGCAGTCGATATTTTCAGTCAAGTACATCATTTGTTAGACTACTAGATGTGAGAGTCGCATATCTAAATTTGATTTCTATATTTGTGCAATGCGATTTGATCATCGTAAGTCAGTTTGCCGTCGTATACTGAGGATGGTCATCGAAGTTCGAAACATATCATGGCGCGGGACTGGGGCAAGATTTGCTATATTGTTCGACAAATGGTTGAATACATTGTGATTAGTGTTTCCATAAAGCTGGCAAATTTGATTTAAAGCATGATTACTAACAGACACCTAATCAATTATTGTTAAATTTTATTTCGTATATATAAGTGTATAGCTAATGCTACAAACAGTTAATGTTCGTGACTGCAAAGCTATTGTGCAGCCGACATTTCCATTCAAGTACAATGTATTCGTGACAACTAGAAGTGAGAAACTTATATTAATTTTGATTTCCATATTTATTTAATGCGGTTTAATCCTCGCTTGTCACTTTGTTGTCCTCATGGAATGTCGAAACACGTCAGTCAGTTGCCATTGGCAGTAGTTTTGTTATGTTTTTTGACGACTGGTTAAATACAATTGGATTGGGCTGTACTTTAAGCTCGCATACTGGATTTAAAGAATTCTTACCACCACCCGCGCAATCAATTATTGTTAAATAATATAGATTTGTCAACCAAGTTGTCAATCGATATACTTAAATGCTCTTTAATTAGATTTAACTTTTACCACTATATTTCTTAACCACTGACAACCAATGACAGGTTTCTGATTGTGATTATCTATATGATTAAGTACCATAGCCATGGTGCTGACTTTTTCATAATTTAAGTTATTAATTAAGTTTATTTTTTACATTCTTGTTTTGTTTTATTCTATTAGATCTTTAATACAATTTGTCCAATTAAATCATCATGGCGATTAATATAAATATTAAAATAAAATAAGGAAAGCCGTTTATACTTTTAAACTTATGTACAGGGAATAAGGTAATATAAAACTTAAAATATCTTGATTTTGTTAAGTAATTTAAGCTCTCGTTTCAAACAAATGAAACCGCTTTATGCACAAAGTTGCAGCAGCAATTTAAAGATTTTATACGGCTTTACGCATTCTTTTCCATTAAGATAAAATAAAAAAGAACACGTTAGTAAGGGAATGATTTAAAACTCCTTGCTATTTATGCCGCATCCTCCTAATTTTATAGTCATATTAATGGCCTAACATCGGTTTTATTTACTGACCATAAAGTCGCCGAACTAGGCTGTTCGCGCTACTCAGCAATGCTATGGTAGTAGAGGTTACTAAGAAGAGTTCTAATTTACCTCGCAATTACCATCTAAAATCCGCAAAATATTACAAGATATTTCCGCGGGAAGTATATAACTGCTTGCTGTATTTTAGCATTATAAAATGTACTTTAGTTATGTGAATTATTGTTGTTTATGAAAGGTTAAATCAAATGAAAGCATTAATTACACCGCTGAGTATGTTTTTTTAAGCTCAAGTAAATTTCTCTGCACCTATCTAAATATGTTAACCACAAGAAAGTTTTTTAAAGCATTATAATTTAAGCGTGTGAAAAAGATTATCAACCTTGAAACGAAATGTTTAAGAAAAATAATACCACCAGTGTGCTGCACTCTACGAGATTTTATTTCTTCACTTGATTTATTGAATGAAAACTATATTAGACTAATTGAAATTCAGATTTAAAGAGAAGACAAGACTTTCATTTCATTTATAATTTTATTGGCTTCAAACACATATTTGGCAGAATATTTACATTTTAACACTGGAATATATTCCATGCGAGGGTTAAATAATGAGGACATAATTTCAATCAAATATTTGTCAAACGTTTAATAAGAAATAGTATGTTATTATTTGATAGATATTTATGCATACATTGTGAATTTCATTGTGCGCCAGGTTGGAAGCAAAAATAATTCGCGGCCTAAACACTGTCTATTTAATTAAAATACTGACTAAACACTTTAATTAAAGTAAAATTTAAACGATGAAAATGATTTAGCAATACAGCATAGTATTGTGTCCATGTACCTGCTAAAACCATGTTAAATAATATTATAAACTTCTACATATATACACACATAAATGTTTTTTAGGTTAAAGGTTCGCTGAATACAGAAGTAAGTAGTCTACTTTAAGCGAATCATACAAATTACGCATATGCTGGGAGAAAAATTAATTTCAGCGTAATGAACACACCCAGATTTGCAGGAGTCCGATGTGAAGTTGTAGTCAACATGTTCGCTCAACCACATAGTCATTGCTTTGAAATTAGCCAAACATTTATTTTACATTTAAATAAGATTATCTTTAAACGTTTGAGAAACATTTCTAATACAATTAAGTTTCTTCTATATGATTGCAGATAAAATCTCTTCAAAGTAGTTTATTCAAGTAGATTTTTTAAAAAGACAGAGGGAGGTAAAATGCTTATTGGGTGAAGCGCAAATCCTCCGCTAAAAAGGATTAATACCTGGGAAAGCATAATTAGCTAGCAAGTAAAAATAAGGTGATTGAATCGATTTCTTACAAAATCAATATGATTGTTAGGAATAAATTATTAGAGAATTCTCTACATTATTTCAATTTAATTTTTACACTACATAACATATATTTTCGCGGCATATATTGTACTAAATTTCTATTTTAAAGAATCACGAAGAAATAAAACAAGAAAATTATCCATTTCTACAGAACTTTTAAAATTAAAACGCGTCAATCTTTTAGAAGTTGCTAAATACGAATTATTTGCTATGTTTATTTACATATTATTGAAATAAATATAACACTGAGTGTATGTGCTACATAGGGGTACTTTTCGCTGTTGCTTTCTCGTTCCTGATTTTGTACCCCTACTACATATCAATGGTGGTTATTATTATTACCCGAGCGTCTAATCAGTCTCTGATCATTTTCGGATGGTTGATGCGAGAAGGCAAAAACATCTGGTCATACATATATTCTACACAATATTGCAATTAGAAATATAATTCACAGATAGTCCAATTTGACCATGTGTTGGTCGGCAATAAAAAAACAGATTCTAACATAAAATTATATCCTAAACACCATTCACAATTAGTCAAAATTGTCCGTCTTCTAGACGGCAAAAATAAAAGTGATTTATGTCTATAAGGTGAAATGTTTATAACAATTGTCTGGATCGGAATGAATATAGTCAAAAGATTGAAAATATGACAATATGAACATAGTAAAATGATTTATATTTATAAAGAAAATGTTTTACATACAATTGGTTATTCTTACACAAATGTCTACATTGTAATGAGTAGTCAAACGATTAAAGATACATGATAATATGAGCCTAGTAAAATTATTTATGTTCATAAAGTAAAATGTTTTGTGTAAACCGTTTAAAGATTTAAATGACAAACAACTCACAAATGTTTTTTATAGTAAACAATCAATCATTTTCATAGTAACGAATAATCCGATAAATTCACTAACACAATAGTCCACCGCGTGATCCTCTCGGATCGCGCGCGGTTCTGTCTATTTATAAAAACACTATTAATTACAAATAAAATTGCAGTTCAAGAAATATCGATTAAAACTGCTTGAGACTAAAAGAGATTGTTCCTAAAATCGCAGCTAAGAGAAATATTGTTTAAGGACAGAGTTAGAATATTTGACCTTAAAGAGCACAGCGTTTGTAAAAATTGACCTTCGTTGGGTTGTAACACGGAGCCGCGTGTTACAATACTATTTTGCATATATATTTCTGCACTTACCTTGCCAAGAGCACCACTTAATGGGTTAAATATTAATTTCTTATCCAAATAGCAAACACGGCATCGCAAAGCACAAAACATTAGCAATCGCCATTCTAAAACGTATATCTTATATATTATTTTGAAATATTTCACGCATTGGTCTGCTATAAAATGTGCGGCCAGTTTCGCTCCACCCAGGTCCATTTGGCAGATTTCAGATACTCCGTGGCGTCATGTAGCGCGATACAACTGTTAGCCCATATCTGCGCTGATTTTGCAAGTTCATAATTCCAGTTCTAAAAAGGTCTATACCAAAATGAAATCCGTTTGTTTATACATAATCAGGATTTAAGAATTTACCATTATTGATTATAAAAATTGGTTCAAGGCTACACTAGTTGATCAGGCTTCACATCTGAACACATCTTAATGTGCAGAGCAACGTGCATTGACAAAGCAGCATCTAAATGCGCTTATAAATATCAGCAGAAATGCAAACATGAAAATACTACGCGCTGATAAATGAAAGAGCGTAGTTATAATGGACAAATCTGACTACATACAAAAGATAAAGACGTGTTAAGGGACAATACAAAATTCACACGTCTATACGATAAATCGGATGAAATAGACAAGATGGAGCGCAAAGTAATAAATAAAATTAGAATTTTGACAGATGCCGGTTTTATTTATGAGGCCACTGCACAGAAGCTCTAGCCAGTTGGATCGTCCACACCAATAATGTACCGATATACAAATCAAATGAGATTTTAATCAAACAATACCTTTTTCCATATTTCTGTACCCTAAGAGGAATTCTTTATCTTGTAAATTGAATGCATATACATTATGTGGCTATATAACTTCTGTTTGTTTATATAAACTGTGGCAATATAAGTTGTTGAAGCTTAGAACTACTAAGAAACTGTTTAAAATGCATGATTTTAAGGAAGCTAATTGTGTCCGCTAAATTGGATGTTACTCATTTTAAATGTGTTACACTTATTAACATCTTCAAGAATGAAAATTGTACCAAAAATCTCATTTTATTTAATTAAGTTAATAGCATATTCTAAACTACGGCATTTGCAAACTAATGCTTTGGAAAATGTAATTTTTGACATTGCAATAAACATTTCAAAATTATATTAAGAAAAATATACTTGTGGTTAACATTTTAAAATTTTAATTGTGAAATCTGTCGCACAAAATTAATATTACTTATCTAAGTTATTGAAAATCACAAATTCAAATTTTCTTAAAATTTTCCTAAATTGCAACGAATTTAAAAAAATCAAATCAATAAAATCATATTATATTAAAATACTATAATAAATTCGTATTCTTAAATAACTCATTTTTGAAAGATTTCATGTTTCAATTTGTTAGAACGCAAATAGAAATCGTTTCCACATTATCTTTGCTTATATATTTGTAATCTTGCTTGCAGAGATCAGCTTAATATCTGGTTCAATAAACAATTAATAACGAAGCATAATGAACATGCGCGATAAAACACAAGTTTGAAATAAATTTTATCTTTTTTTAATAAATAGCAAGGTATATGCATTAAAAAGCGTTTAGGACACATAAATTGAAATCTGCGCTAACACCAATGGTTTTATTGTAGTTAATTTTAACATTCTGCAGGTCTAGTGAACACATGGTGGCATTTCACCAAAGTAACTTTGTAATATTAAAACATTCTCAAAATGGTTTTAAGTGAATATTTGTATATCGAGCCGGAGAGTCTAAATTGTTCTGTACTGTTTTTTTGTTCATTTGCGAGCTTAAACCTCCTCTGATTTGCAAATAACAATCAGCATTATTTGCCACATCAAACTTTTATGCAATGAAATATGTACAAATTATTAAATGAACGTATTTCAACAATTGTATTATTTGTAATATAGTATTACACTTCAAAATCTCTACATCTCTTATTTAGGAATAGCCGTGATATAGAGGATTTTCACATAAAAATCATATAAACTCTGTTGTTGCTATAGTTCAATAATAAGCATTAATGAATTTCCTATACAATGATAAATATCGGAAACCTTAGATAACAAAATTAATCGTCATTGGTCATATTTCAAAAAATATATTCTATAAATTGAAAACAAAATATTTCCATGCGAGTTTAGAGAGAAAGACTGTAATTAAGTAATATGGAAGAAAATTTAGGAAGATTACAATCATCTGGATAAATTCCTTTGGTTTCATTGGTCCATAGCTTTATTTTTTTTTACTAATAGATACTTCTATTTCAGGATAAATAAAATTATTCACAATCGAGTTAATTCGAAAAATTACCATGAGCGTGTAAAGAATTTTGAGACCTATTTACAGAACGAATAACATTTGCTCTCTTATTTAATAATTCGTTCATACTGACTATGTATATTAGACATTAACTCCGGATTGGAATTAATGTACGTCTAATAGAGGCCTAGGAGGGTTGCGGATGGCAGATAGAACGTTAGGTGGAACGTTTTGTTTACCAAAATTATAGCCTGAACAATTAGCATCACTTGGTGTATTCCAGAATATATAGATATATTGCCCGTTTTTTACATTTATCAAATTTTCATTATCAAATCACCAGACCATTGGATGCACATTTTCAATTGAAATATTGAGGGTGGCCAGCTGAATATTGTGTTTAAAGTCAATGCGAAATTGGCTCGGAA